>JAUYWI010095752.1:0-36060 GCA_034780595.1 Parotoplana pacifica | reverse complement strand
AAGCTGGTAATTTGAAATATAGGTAAACAGAATGAACAAGTAGGTACTCATGGTCCAGATAAATCCGCACAGGCCAACTAGTGGAACCATTGTGGCCCGAATGGCAATTCCAGTTGATGACCAGGGGTCAAAATCCTGAAACGGGTAGAATTGTCTGTCGAATATATTGGTGTAAAAAAGTGAATAGAATCCAGCAAAAACGTTTACATTCCCCAATGTAAAGAATATAATAAAATTTAAGCGAATCACTAATTTTGGACTGAAAAAGGAGTATTGGATGCGCTTGTCTTGAAGCACCATGCCCTGTAGATCAGCTTCAATATTCTCATATTTGTCAATTAATTCATCTATTTTTCCTTTAGATGACACACGAGTAAACATGATCTGAGTTAAGGCAACTAGAATCATCCAAAAGAGACCCAAAGTATCAAGGTTCAATGAAAATTGAAAAGTTGGTAATAAACGTAGCGTATTTAAAGAGACAACCACAGTGATAAAAGTTCCATAAACTTTAGAACATCTGGATGACGGTTGGACAAAGATACCAAAGATATAGAAAACTTTAAACAGCGGTTCACATAGTTTGCGCCAGGGAACCAATTCGGTTTTAATTTCAGCGGTTCTTGGTTGAATAGATATCGTATCATTGGTGACCGTCAGTTCGTAATTTGGACAGGCATCTGTATCAATTGGTTTTACTAAATTTTTCATTTTGGAACAAGATGTATTTGGATGATGACACTAAACAATTAAAATGATCTACGGATAGTAAATAATATTTATAAAGCATTAACAAAATAATTGAGTTACCCTGGAAACGGCAAAACGTGTTCTCCAATCTCATCAACAAAATACTAATTGAAAAATATATAAACGGTTCTAAAACAAATGTTCATCTATTGTTATTTGCTTAAGACAAAAGCTAAGTTTCTTTTGGCTAAAACAATATTATTACCTATTAGTATTTTAATTGGGGAGTGCCCATAAAACAGATGATGAACATTGTACCCTGGGAGGTACATCACTAGAAGTTTATTATATTACATATTGGTAATGATAATCATTACAAAAATAGTTTCATTTTAGCGAAGGGTTACCTATTGTTGGTAAATCATCATTAAATAAAAATATGCATTTTGTATTTTAAACAGTTTTCCTGTATTATATTTATAGGTGGTACCTACATTTCGTTAAAAATAACTAGCGTGGCCCAAAAGTCAAATAATTTAACACTCACCATACGAAAAAGTATGGTAGTTGCCTTCCTCTTCTTCTTGTACTAGAGATAAAAGCTTCAAATATTTCTTTTTCTCAACGATCATGTCGAATACAGTGTTCGAAGTAGGAAACCTTTTGTTTCTTAACAAACTTAAAAAGCCAGTTCTTAGCATCTCAAGCTCATCCATTGCTAATCTACATTTGATTTCTGTAAAATTGTTGCCATCGTTCTCAATTCTTGTTCCCAGATATTGAAAGTTTGTAACAACTTCAGTAGTTCACTCTAAATTCTTTTTCTTCTCTTAACTTGCATAACTTTGATTTTCTTTGCATTCATTTTCAATCCATTTTCTGAACTGTTGTTATTCATGACATTGGCATAGATATTGAGACCATTCTTTGATTTAGATAACAAAACCTCATCATCTGCATAACGAAGATCACCTAGTTGCCTTCCATTTATGAATGGGATGTTGTAGTCGTTTCTTTCTTCTTCGTTAATTTCAAGCATGATGTTTTCTGTCTAAATGTTGAATAAAGCTGGAGAAAGCATGCATCCTGACTTAGTCCCTTTTCGATGTTGAACCACTCTGTCATCCCACATTCAAGTCTGATTGTTGGTCTTTGTATAGTTTCCAGATCAATCGAATGGCATGTGGATGGAAGAGGAAACCAGGATGTCTCCTCTTTCATTTTGGATTCCTAAATTAAAATTATCCGTTACATGTTTATAACTCTGGTTTTGATAGTATTTTGTTATAACATGCACTTTTTCACTAACTTGCAATCGTCATGGTTGATAGATGTTTAAATTGTCAAATTGTCAAATTCATAGAATAAATTTAAGTAGTTATAAATCGATGAATTTAATTCGTTATATGTACATAATTAAAAACTTTATAGAAATCATAGAAATCGATGACCATAAAAATATCTATAAAAATCTATAGAAAATTGATAATTGATTGGTTATGTACATTTTGCTAAACCTTTTAATTTCAGAAGTATTCATGAATATAACTTCCTATGTTTATCTTCGTAGCTGGTGATTATTTCCAGTATGAAACAGTATACTTAAAATAAATGCAGGGCGTTTATTCAATGAAAAATAGAAATTCCTTTGTGAAACATTTTAAAAAAATATTCGAATCGGATTGAAAATAATCTTCTTTGAGAAAACACAATGCCTAAACTTTCCATTCATTAATGTTTTGTATCTGACACTAAAATGACAAAAAACGTTTTGATACCATTTTTTCCAATTATAATGCGTTGGAATATTTTAGGAATATGCGTTGTTTGTAAAAGAAAATTAACGGTTGGACACAGCTCTGTTTTTTACTTTAAGATATCTGTTTTCTAATTACTTAAAATGCCTCAAGCGATTTGAATGAAATTTGCATCAGTTTAGTGAATACAAAATGATCCAAAAAGAAAGTAACAGATATAAAAATCAACGATTCAAGCTGCCTTGACTGTTTAACGCAACCGCCACAGCATCTAATCGGAACAGTTTCAGTTCGCTCATCTCCCAGTATCGACTTTATAAGAAAATATCCACAACCTCTTCCAAACAACTTTAAAGATAATGACAATTCATATGCCAACATTTCTGTATAAAAGCAATTACTCCAATTCAAAGGAGCAACCTCTACCAACCTTTTAGAAAATGAATAATACATAAAAAGATTAATCAAAGAAAAGTAATAAAATCTGCAATGCTCAACAAAATAGATATTATCAAAATGAAAGGCATACCTTTGAGACAAAGTGGAACGGAAATTACTTGGTCATGAAGAAGATTTGAGAAAACTAAGATGAGAAGCATTATTCCAGCGCTCAGGACCAACCAGTCAATGCTTGAAAACAATGTTATAGCATCCATGCATGACAGATAGATTGATAGCCAGTGAGTGAATGTTGTAAGCATCAAAATTGACAATTAAAATGATGCCGCAAGGTAAGAGTTTATTATATCATCTGCGAGATGTAACTTAACGTTTCCAGTTTCAGAGACTTATCTATAAATAATTCTTGGATGTTGGTGGAGCATAAAGACCACCAATGCTCAAAATCAAGATCGGACGACAGATTTGACACCAACGGATGTTCCAGAAATTACTTGAACGCTGTGTCTAAACAACTTCATCAGATGTCGAATCTTGCTCCATCTTGAATAAATGTTCGTTATTAAATAGAAGAGCAATAGATGTTCTAGAAATAAAACCATTTTGTTAGATCTTTTAATATCATTTTTTGCAATTGTGGTCTAATTGGTTAGATGGCAATCTGAAGAAAAACAAATTGAAGATCAACAACCATTGAGTACGTGACTGTTGTTTTAAGAAACTATTCTATTGCAAAAACACAATAATTTGAGAAAGATGTAACATAAAGTTTCAAGTCTCAGAGACTTATCTATAAAAAATTCTCCTGGAAAGTAGGAAACGATGTACCAATTGCTTTTTATCAAGAATATCTTGTATAGTAAATTGTCTTTATTTTGAAATTGTTTTTGCTGTTATGGACAACCAGGAGGACTTCGTAGATATTAAATATGATTATAAATACCTAAGGCTAGAACGAACTAAATTCACACAACGCTATTGTGCTGATATCCGACTTATTCTTTTCTGGAAAGTATTAAACGATGCATAAATTGCTATTTATCAAGAATGTTTTGTATAGTCTCTTTTATCGACATACTAGTTTTATTGATGGCGAAAGCGGTAGGACGATGTTTTTTGCTGTTTTGGGTAACCCTAAGGTTTTCTTAGCTATTACATATTTTAGCTTAAATGATTATAAATTCCTACGGCTAGAAAGAACTAAATCGAAAACAAGGTTATTGTGTTGATATCCCACTGACTTCGTCTTTTTAGGAATATTGAAATACAAAAAATTGGGATAGCAAGACATATAACAACAAATTGAAATATTAAAACAATAGTCATTATCAATGGGAAATACGTAACAGAAGCTTACTCGGTCATGAAGAACACTGGAGAAAACTAAGATGAGAAGAAGTGTTCCAATGCTAAGGACCAACCAGTAAATGCTGGTAAACAAGGTCATGGCATCCATGCATGACAGGTAGGTCAAGAGCCAGTGGGTGAGAGTTGCAATCACAAAAATTGAAAATAAAAATGTTGCAGCAATGTAGGACTTCAATATATCATCTGCAAGCTTGATACAATCAACAATCTTTTTATGATCTCTCCAAACCTTTGTGAAACAAACCAGATTCTTGCTGACATCCTCAGAATGCACTTCAATGCACTGATTAAACGAATGCAGTTGGTGCAGACAGATGTAGTTGGTGCAGACGAAAAGGTATGGACAGAGTGTCCAGGTAATTATAAGAAAAGAGGTATCCAGGACTAATATAAAGAGGTCAAATTCTGTATCAAATTTTGAATTAAATGCATTAATAGTATTTATCACCAAATTTAAAACAATTAGTGATAAAAATACAGCGCAACTAATCACAACAAACCTTTGAGGAGTTACATTTGAACACTTTAAGTCTTTCTTTGTGTCCTGATTAGTATAAAACAGTGAATTTTCCGTTTCTTCGAAAGCCTCAAATAAGGCATTTAGTTTTCCTGTTACTGACTTACGAAAAAACACCATTTGTGTGAACATTGTATACAACAAAAATATAGTTGTTAAAGTCTCCAATTCCAGAACCAACCGAAGCCAAGGCAATTTTCTAATGACGTTGACAAAAAGTAGAACCGAAATGCAACTTGCATAAAGTTTAGAACATCGTGATTTTGGTGGAGTATAAAGACCACCAATGCTCAAAATCAAGAAGATCGGACGACAGATTTGACGCCAACGGATGTTCCTTAAATTAACTGAACACTGCTTCTCAACATCTTCATTGGAAGTCGAATCTTTTTTCATCTTGGATAAATGTTCGTCAGTGAGAAATAATTTTTCTAGAAATACTGCCAGTTTTGCTATAGCTTATAATATTTATATCTTTTGCATTGTGATCTAATTGGTTACATGGCACCCTGACGATAAACAAATTGAAGATCAACGAAAAAATATTGTTTGAAGAAACCATAGTTCTTTAAAAAAACGTCAATTCTAAAAAGGTGTAAATAATGTTTCAAAGAATATACAAGGCTGGTTACTATAAACATGACGTGTAATTGCATTTTATCATGAATTTGTTTTTCTACAAAGAATTATTTCTTGTTTGATGAAGCGCTCTTTAAAACGCTCTTTTTGGGGTTTGTATTAAATATATACATATTTTTAGTTTTTAAGTTCATAAATGCCAAGCGCAATATCAGAATGATATCCAACTGACTTGAAAAAGCCCTTTCAAGCAATATTGAAATTCAACAAATTGGGACAGCAAAATATAAGTAAAACAGCAAATTGAATGTCAAAAAATAGAATAAGAAATGAGCATAACAGCTTATTTTGTCATAAAGAAGACTTGAGAAAATTAAGACAAAAGAAGGCCATTAACGACCAGATAAGTCAATAGCCAATGAACAAAATTAAAGAATAAAAATGTTTCAGCAATGTGATATCATCTGCAAGCTTGATACAATCAACAATCTGTTTATGATCTCTCCAAACCGTTGTGAAACAAACCAGATTCTTGCTGACATCCTTGGAATGCAACTTCAATGCATTTGTTAAACGAATACAGTTGGTGCAGAAAAAAAAGTTAGGACATAGGGTCCAGGTAAATGTGGGGAAATAGTAATCAGGTCAAATTTGTATCAATGTTTTAATAAAATATATCAAGAGTATTTATCACCAAATTTAAAACAGTTTGTGATACAAAGACAGAGCAACTAATCGCAACAAACCTTTGAGAAGTTACATTCGAACAGTTTAAAATCTTTCGTTACGTCCTGACTAATATAAAACAGGGAATTTTCCGTTTCTTCGAAAGCCTCAAATAAGGCATTTAGTTTTCCTGTTACTGACTTACAAAAAACTACAATTTGTGCAAACATTGTTAATACTGTCTCCACATCCAGGACCAACAGAATCTCAGGCATACTCGAATGACCTTGAAAAAAGGTAAAACCTAAATGCATAAATGTTAGAATCAAGAAGATCGGACGGTAAATTTGACATCAAAGGATATCCCTATAATTACTCAGCTTCCCAATTAGATATCGAATCTTTTTTCATCCTGTATAAATGTTCGTAAATGAGAAATAATTTTGATAGAAAACTATCAGTTTTGTTATAGCTTGTAGTATTTATTTCACAATTGTGAGTTATTTGGTAACATGGCAACCTGAAGATAAACAAATTGAAGATCAACAAACATTTTTATTCGAGAAACTATTATATTATTATTATTTTAAAAAGAATTCTAGAAACACAAATGACTAACTAGTCTCCTATAGCCGCATAAATATGTTGCAAATTTCTTTTTATAAAGAATTTTGGTTTGTCAAATTTTCTATCAAAGGAAGACTCTTTTAAACGCCGTTTTCTAATATTTTTGGCAACCTATGCAACTTAATAATAAATATTTTATTTACTTGTTGATAAAATCCTAATAAGACTGTAAAAACTAAAGCCAACATGGACCAGACGCTGCTAATATTCGATGGATGTTTCATTTACTTGCGAGTGTTTGGCAAATACTGATGTCAAACTGAACCGCTTATCATAATATATTAACTTTGGAGCTATCAATGGGCAATTGATGAACGTTCTTGCTTGTCTACATTTTCATGGTTGATTTCAGAAAATAATTAACGAATAAAGACTTTTTGTTTACTTTTGGGCCGTTTTGTCCAATGCTTAGTTGGTATTATTCTTTTTAAACAACTCTCAAATAGAGGTAAAGCTTTATAAATTTGAATTGAAGTCGCTATCACATAATAATCTTAACATGCCTAATTTACAAAAAAATAATTAAAAATAGTATAAAGTCGAAGCAGCACATCTTTTACGTTAACTAATTACCGAAATCGTATCGATTGACGACAGCATTGCCCTCTGAAATGCTAAATTTTCTATATCTGAATAAAATTGAAAATAATCGTTTCGTAAATAAACATTATGCATAAAGTATCCAAAAAATACTGAGCTTGTTAAAAACATTGACTCAATAATTACCGCACAATTAGTTTGTTGAAGAAAATCGATACATTTTTTACTAGAATGCATAAGATTTTTTAGTTGTAAGACAGTAAAATATAAATAGCGATGCGGTTGTATAGAGAAACTACAAGATAAACAAAAGACTAACATACTTCTGTTACGTATGCCTATCCGGCACTGATGAACAGATTTACAACGCTATACTGGACCAAATCAGACATTTTAGTGTATATATTTGTTTACAGTATTTTTCATTCTTTATGAAAGCTTTTATAAGAAACATATTGAAAAATTGCAAAATTGTATTTAGTCTGTGCATTGATTGTAATAACCATTTCTATACCTGAGGAAGTGCTACACTTTTCGCAACAAAATCATTTTATTTAGTCTAAACATTCTTCAGGAAGCGTTAAAAAACGCAAAAGATACAGCCCCTCAAACTCTTCCCCTGGATCGACCACTGAACCTAACAATAAATGTTTAAAGTGAATTGAAAGGAGCTAAATAATAGTTTTGAGTCATTGAATATGAAAAGTTACTACTGTTCAGTTCCTGCCCTTGGAGCCGGACCAAGGCACAGATAACTACTTGACTTAAAATTTAAAAAAAAGGTTTCTTTTTAGATTCAAATCAATGATGTTCCAAATTTAAATACAATTGGTTCGCAGCCGTTTTAAAACTAGACTGAAGTTATTGGCAAACAAAAGTATCAGAGTTGACAATCCCTTGTTAGTATGTCACTGGTCTATTTGGGGCTTATAATAAACTTAAACATCTGTTGGTTTTAGTTCTATATTTAATTTTAAAACCAACCTGAAAATGACAAAACATTTTAAGAATGTTGTTATCAACAAAAGCATTAGATGTAATCCAAAATTCAGATGCAGTGTGCTCCAGAATAAGTGTCCAAAGTTTCTGTAATTGTGATATAATTAAATGTTTCACTATTTCGGCACTTCAACTGCGCTTCATCAACATGTCAATAGATTTGAACATTTTTTATGCTTCTATAATGTCCACACAGATTATTTTAGCACCTCTCTCTGCATTTAAATAACGATAGTCCGATGATCACCAAATAACATTTGAATATTTTACGTATTTTGGAGGACTTTATGAAACTATTTTGCAAAGTTCTGTCAATATAATTTCAAAATAAACATGAGATTACGTTATCATGTTGTATTCTAATTGAATCATATGATTTATACGCAACGGTGGAGACCAGAAAATTATTGGTGCTCAATGTTTAAGACCCTTATGTACCTACAGCAGCAAGGTAAGGTTATGTTAGAAGTAAAGTTGGTTCTGTCTCGAATTTCGAATAGCAGAGTGCGTAGCGCGTTGAACTAGTGATCGGAAGGTACCCGGTTTGAGCCCCGGTCGTGACACACTTAAAGTTACTTGGTGGACCAGAGTTCAGAAAGAGCTCACGGTATAGACAACCCACCTCGAACTTGTCTGATAAGTGGTCCCAAAGCCGGTCATAGCCCAAGGACCGTGAAGAGGTTGTTATTGTCGGTCAATGTGTTGCGATCCCCCTCCCATCGTGTGTAGCTTGTGAAATGCACAACACACTCCCTGGGGCCACAGGTTTAAGGGCTCTTGTCCCTGTGATCGGGTACAGACCGGAATTAAAGAAGAAGAACTTCGAGATAAGTGACAAGATTGCTGCATCAAACCAACTGAACAAATCGAGTAGAATTACAGTCTGGTATTTTGATATTTGAAAAGCCACTGGTGTAGCAAATTTTTAACAAAAACCACTTAAAACAATTCCTACGAACTATGGTTATTTAACTGCTGAAAAGGGTGTCAAAATAATCTGTGGACATTATGGACACAAAAAAATCTATTGATATATTGATTCTGTGCAGTTAACATGCCAAAATAATGAGAAAATAAATTATACGGTAATTTAAAACATTTGGACACTTTTCCTGAACCACCCTATATAAAACTTAAAATCAACATAAAAGAAGAATACTTGAAATCATTTTGATATTAATCTCGCTGAAAAGAAAGCTGCTTCGATTCATTTCATACACCTCTAAAGATATAAGAAACATTTTCTAAAAAAGTTTCAAATTATTTGGTAAATCAGCTTTACTTTTGATGTTACGATTTCTCCTACATATAAAACTATAAATAAGCAAAAGAAGCTTCAAAACTATCAATTGCACATAAATTTTACTCTCAAAATGTTACATAATTTCGATTAACCAAATAATTTGAAACTTGAAGAAATGTTAATGAATTGCGTTCTTTATCAAATTTTGTTTGTGACTATGTACATCTAATAGACAATGGCGTTGTCAGAGGGGCAACTTAAGCAACACTCACTTGGTCAAAGAGAATGCTTCCAAGGAACAAAATAATCGATAAACTAAACAGAGATACTCCCAACCAATACAAATTGAAGACAAGCATTAGACCATCTAAGCAGTGGCCAAATTTTATCAGCGTGAAAGAAAGTGTAGTAATACCCAGAATGCCAAACAGAATTGTCAGACAGATGTAAAAGCTTAGTATTTCATCCCCAAGATTAATACACTCCGTAAACTTTTGATGAATGTTCCACACTCTAATCAAACAAGTCTGTCCCTTGGAAAAGTGTTCGCTAATGCTTTGAAAGGTACGGTTGTAATGGCGAAGCTGGTAATTTGAAATATAGGTAAACAGAATGAACAAGTAGGTACTCATGGTCCAGATAAATCCGCACAGGCCAATTAATGGAATCATTATGGCCCGAATGGCAATTCCATTGGGTGACCAGGGGTCAGAATCCTGAAACGGGTAGAATTGTCTGTCGAATGTATTGGTGTAAAAGAATGAATAGAATCCAGCAAAAACGTTTACACTCCCCAATGTAAAGAAAATAATAAAATTCAACCGAATCACTAATTTTGGACTGAATAAGGAGCATTGGATGCGCTTGTCTTGAAGCACCATGCTCTGTAGATCAGCTTCAATATTCTCATATTTGTCAATTAATTCATCTATTTTTCCTTTAGATGACACATGAGTAAATATAATCTGAGTTACGGCCGTTAGAATCATCCAAGCGAGACCCATTGTGTCAAGGTTTAATCGAAATTGAAAAGTTGGTAATAACCGTAGCGTATTTAAAGAGACAACCGCAGTGATAAAAGTTCCATAAACTTTAGAACATCTGGATGATGGTTGGACAAAGATACCAAAGATATAGAAAACTTTAAACATCGGTTCACAGAGTTTGCGCCAGGAAACCAATTCAGTTTTAATTTCAGCGGTTATTGGTTGAATAGATATTGTATCGTTGGTAACAGTCAGTTCGTAATTTGGAGACGCATCTGTATTAATTGGTTTTACTAAAATTTTCATTTTGGAACAAGATGTATTTGGATGATGACACTAAACAATTTAAATGATCTACGGATAGTAAATAAAAATTACCAGCGGGAAACCACTATATTTATATTAAGCATAACAAAATATAATTCAGTTACCCTGGAAACGGCATACGTGTTCTCCAATCTCATCAACCATTTCCTAATTAAAATATAAACAAACGGTTCTAAAACAAATGTTCATCTATTGTTATTTACTTAAGACAAAAGCTAAGTTTCTTTCTGCTAAAACAATATTTATACCTATTAGTTGGGGAGTGTCCATAAAACTGATGATAAACATTGTTCCCTGGGTGGTAATCACCAGAAGTTAATTATATTAAATATTGGTAATAATAATCATTACAAAAATGGGTTTTGTTTTAGTGATGGGTACCTAATGTTGGTAAATCATCATGAAATAAATTATGTATTTTATGCAGTTTTCCTGGTTTTTTTTAATCAGATTGTAGGTACTTCTATATTATGAAATCATCATTAAATATGTATATGGAATTATGTTTTATATTAAGAGTAATAATATAAAAAATAGATATACTTTGATAAAAGTATACTACTTATTTATCTTACTCGCAAGTGATAGCACAGGACAGCTGTTTCGGCCTTGTTGGGCCTCATCAGCTAGGCGTAATCACAGCCTGAGCAATATAAAATTTTAGTAAATTTCATATCAAAGCATAAAAATTAGAGAAGAAATATGTTGGAAAGCCTATTTTAAAAGCAATAATAAAAAACAGGTATACTTTGATAAAAATATACTACTTATTTATATTTCAGCTGTCCTTGGTCATCACTTGCCAGTAATATGAATAAGTAGTATATTTTTATTAAAGTATAACTGATTTTTATTGCTGTTAAAATATGAATTATGTACAATTAAGTTTGATCAACTATTTATTTACTATTAATTTACTTGCAGGTGTTTGGCAAACATTAATGTAACATTTAATTAAAGATTTAACTCAACCGTACCTTAACTATTTTGCTCTGTCAAGAATGGAAATTGTTAATTGTTCGTACATTTTTTAAACCTTCTGAAGATTAGTGATGAACATAACCTCCGTTTGTTTACCTTAATGGCTGGTAATTATTTCCAGCAGGTCGTCGGTCATATAATAGGTACGGAATATTCTTTAAATTTAATTTGGAGCTAACTCGTATTTATTTAAACGGTTATATTTTACTTCGATATTTAGAAAAATGAAATGGTTTGGCCGAAATGCACGGTGTTATTCAATGAAAATTATAAATTGCAGTGTGAAGCTCATTGAGCACGTAACAGCACTTTTAATAGTATCCATGATTTTGACACAGTTATATCTTTGAGAATAGATTTAGCATCATGGAAAAATATTTATATCGAAATGAAAATAATCGTCTTTGAGAAAACACATTGCATGATGTTTCCGTTCTTTAATGTTTCGTCAGAAAATTCTATTTTGTATCTGACACTAAAATGACAGGGTTTTCCATAAAATAATTCAGCAGAAAAAAAGGTTTTAATGCGTTGGAATATTTTAGGAATATGCGTTGTTTGTTTGTATAAGAAAATTTACTGTTTGATCCAGCTCACTTTTGTCAAATTACTCAAAAATGCCTCAAGCGATTTGAATAAAATTTGTATCAGTTGAGTGAATACAAAATGATCCAAAAAAGAAACTAACAGATATAAAAATCAACGATTCAAGCTGCCTTGACTGTTGAACACAACCGCCACAGCCTCTAATCGGAACAGTTTCAGCTCGCTCATCTTCAAGTATCAACTTCATAAGAAAATATCCACAACCTCCTCCAAACAACTTTAAAGATATTGACAATTTATACGCCAATCTTTCTTAATAAAAGTAATTATTCCCATTCAAAGGAGCAACCTCTACCAACCTTTTAGAAAATAGATTAATGCATAAGAAGATTAATCAAAGAAAAGTAATAAAATCTGTAATGCTCAACAAAATAGATATTATCAAAATGAAAGGCATACCTTTGAGAAAACGTAGAACGGAAATTGAAGAACAGAGACCTACTTAGTCATGAACAAGATTTGAGAAAACTAAGATGAGAAGCATTCCAGCGCTCAGGACCAACCAGTCAATGCTTGAAAACAATGTCATAGCATCTATGCATAACAGATAGATTGATAGCCAGTGAGTGAGTGTTGTAAGAACCAAAATTGACAATAAGAGTTTAATTTATCATCTACAAGATGTAACACAACGTTTCCTGTTTCAGAGACTTATCTATAAATAATTCTCGGAAAGTAAAAAACGATGCATCATTGGCTTCTTATCGCGAATTGTTTGCATTATGGTGAAAGCATTAGGAATACGTTTATGCTGTTTAGGACAACGCGGCGGACTTCGTAGATTATCAATTGCTAAGGCTAAATTCACTCAATACTATGGTGCTGATATCCCACTGACTTGGTCATTGTTTTTGGGAATATTGAAATACAATAAATTGGGATTACAAAATAATAAACAACAAATTGAAATGTTAAAACAATAGTAATTATCAATGGAAATTAAATAACAGAAGCTTACTCGGTCATGAAGAACACAGGAGAAAACTAAGATGAGAAGAAAAACTGCAGCGCTAAGAACCAACCAGTAAATGCTTGTAAACAATGTGATCGTATCCATGCATGACAAGTAGGTCAATAGCCAGTGGGTGAGAGTTGTGATGACCAAAATTGAGAATAAAAATGTAGCAGCAATGTAGGAGTTTAATATATCATCTTCAAGCTTGATACAATCAACAATTTGTTTATGATTTCTCCAAACCTTGGTGAAACAAACCAGATTCTTGCTGACATCCTTGGAATGCGCTTCAATGAATCTATTAAACGCATACAGTTGGTGAAGACAGATATAGTTGATGCAGACAAATAAGAAAGGACTGAGGGTCCAGGAAAGTTCATGAAAAGCAAGTATCGGGACAAGAAGAAAACGAATAGGAAGGTCAAAATTTGTATCAATTATAAAATGTTCCAAAGGATATAGCAGATAATTTGATACCTCTTTTGTAAATAATATTCTAAGAGCATTTAAAACAAAATTTAAACCTATCATTGATGAAAAGACAGCGCAACTTATCACCACAAATTTCCGAGGAGTAATATTTAAAAAGTATCTGTCTTGCTTTCTGTTGTGGCTAACATATGGTAATGAATTTTCTATTTCTTCAAATGCGTCAAATAAGGCATTAAGTTTTCCTGTTACTGACTTCTGAAAAAACACCATTTGTGTGAGCATAGTATACAACATCCATGAGGTAGTTAAAGTTTGCATATCCAAAACTAATGGAAGCCCCGGAATTAATCGAATAACATTGACAAAAAGTAGAACCGAAATGCAACTTGCATAAATTTTGGAACATCGTGATGTTGGTGGAGCATAAAGACCACCAATGCTCAAAATCAAGAAGATCGGACGACAGATTTGACACCAACGGATGTTCCTGAAATTACTTGAACGCTGTGTCTCAATATCTTCATCAGATGTCGAATCTTGCTCCATCTTAGATAAATTTTCGTTAATTAAATAATAGAAAAATAGAGGTTCTAGAAATAAAACCATTTTGTTAGAACTTTTAATATCATTTTTTGCAATTGTGATCTAATTGGTTAGATGGCAATCTGAAGATAAACAAATTGAAGATCAACAAACATTGAGTACGTGACTTTTGTTTCAAGAAACTATTCTATTGCAAAAACACAATAATTTTAGAAAAAATGTAACATTTCGTTTCCAGTTTCAGAGACTTACCTATAAAAAGTTCTCCCGGAAAGTATGAAACGATGCATCAATTGCTGTTTAGTAAATTTTATCGACAAAAACTAATTTTCTTAATAATGAAAACCTTTGGACGATTCTTTTTGCCATTTTTGGCAACCCGAAAGGCTTCTTAGCTATTACATATTTTAGCTTAAATGATTATAAATTCCTACGGCTAGAAAGAACTAAATCGAAAACAAGGTTATTGTGTTGATATCCCACTGACTTATTCTTTTTTTAGGAATATTGAAATACAATAAATTGAGATAGCAAGACATATAATATCAATGGGAATTACATAACAGAAGCTTACTTGGTCATGAAGAACACTGGAGAAAACTAAGATGAGAAGAAAAACTGCAGCGCTAAGGACCAACCAGTAAATGCTTGTAAACAATGTAATCGTATCCATGCATGACAAGTAGGTCAAAAACCAGTGAGTGATAGTGGTGATGACCAAAATTGAGAATAAAAATGTAGCAGCAATGTAGGAGTTTAATATATCATCTGCAAGCTTGATACAATCAACAATTTGTTTATGATTTCTCCAGATCTTTATCAAACATACAAGATTCTTACTGACTTCTGTGGAATGCACTCCAATGCATTTATTGAACGAATAAAGTTGGTGTAAACAAATATAGTTAATCCACACAAATATGCATGGGCTCATCAGCCAGGAAAATCCGTAAAATATATAGATCATGATGAACATAGTACGAATAGCGATGCCATGGTTTGTAGCGATGCTTAAATGTTCGAAAGGGTAGAGCAATTGATCCGACACATTTGTCAATGACATTTCCAGTGCATTTACAACGAAATTCAACAGTGTCAATGATAAAAACACAGCGCAACTTGTCAAAATGACACCTCGCGGACTAAAATTCAAACATTTTCGGTCCCTCTTTTCGTGGCAAGTACAGTGTATAGAGTTCTCAGTTTTTTCAAATGCGCTAAATAAGGCATTCAGTTTTCCTGTTACTGACTTACGAAAAAATAACATTTGCGTGAGCATGGTATAGAACATCCACACCGTGGTTAATGTCTGCATGTCCAAAGCGAATCGCAGTTTGGGTAATAATCGAATGACATTAACGAGAAGCAAGACCGAAATAAAACTTGCATAAATTTTAGAACATCGTGATGTGGGCTGGACGTACAGGCCTCCAATTCTTAAAATCAAGAAGATAAGACGACTAATTCTACTCCAGCTGCTGCTCCTTGAACATTGCATTTCAACATCTTCATCAGATGCTGTATTTTCCATCATCGTTGTCAATTTGAAGTTAACAGATTTTTTGGTATTTTCGGCTAATAATTTTTAGTTCACTAAATATACCTATGTATACCAACTTTATAGTAATTTCTCAATAATGCTCTAATTGGTTACATGACAGGAGGAAAATAAACAAATTGAGGGTGAACAAACATCAAATACACGCGTGACTTTTGTTCAAAAGAAAATCTTTGTTATTTAGAATTTACTCGAGCTTACTAGCTCAGTATCCAAAACAAGCGTTTTCTTTCTTTTATAAATTAGAGACAAATAATAATGTGTCGAAGGCTTCTACTGCTGGGTAATACACACCAAAAGTTGATCGAAATTGTTCGGGTGCAATAGTTAGATGCGGTCTGTTAGATTTGTTTTCACTGAAAACAAATTATTTTCAAGATAATTTGAATCAGATATTTCTTTTAATGAAAATCATTCTAACAGATCAAATTTCATTGGTTAATTTCTGAAGAGATATTTGTACCTTTTTTACACTCTAAAATCATTGAAATAATATTATCACTTAGTTGAAATATGTTTTTGTTATCCTTTGGTGAGTCAAAACAGTTATGATAGATTTTTTTTTTTTATAATTACTTTTAAACACATAATTGGCCAGAACCTGATTTGACAGCGTGAGTGCCTTTTAATAAAAAAACAGGCTTTTAATACTTTTCTTCTGAATTTTTTCTACTTTCTCTCTTCTTATGCAAAATCAGCAAATTTTCTTTACTTTCATGTTTTGATATGAAATATACGAACATTTTATATTGCTCAGGCACTGATTATGCCTAGCTGATGAGGCCTAACAAGGCCGAAACAGCTGTCATGGGCTATTATTTGCGAGTAATATAGATAAGTAGTATATTTTTTATCAAAGTATATCTCTTTTTAATGCTACTCTTAAACACATATAAAAGTTCTGTAGTTAGGTACAGATAAGGAAAAGATTGGAAAGTGTTATTCCATTATCTGATGTTATTGTTCATAATCCCTGGCTATTGGTTGCAGTATTATTATGATTTATTCCTGTTCATAACAATTGTACCATACAAACGATCCTAAAGTATTTCAGTTGGCGGAACTATTTCCCTCTCCCGTTTCTTTGTTACTCCATTTCAAAGCTAAATATTGACTTGGTAGCTTCTTGTTTGATTAGATCTTGCAACAATTTCTGGTGT
Source organism: Parotoplana pacifica (assembly GCA_034780595.1). NCBI lineage: Eukaryota > Metazoa > Platyhelminthes > Proseriata > Otoplanidae > Parotoplana > Parotoplana pacifica. The sequence goes on along the minus strand of JAUYWI010095752.1, from coordinate 19,127 downwards.
TACACATGGATATTTTTTGATAATCATAAATAAGGGTCTTAGTGAAAATTCGTATAGAATTTATTTGCCTACAAAATCTCCAAAATAAATGTAGGTAGTTAAAAAATGATTTTTTTTATAATGTCGTAAACAAATTTGTGAAGATAAAATAATAAACAGTTAAATAATTTGGTGTTCCCACAACTGAAATTAATTTGTTAATAAACTTTTGATTAAAATTTCTTATTAGATAAAAATATACAACTTTTCTGATTTGCTAATTGTCAATATTAAAATTTGAAAATTTGCATTCAAGACTTTTCAATAATTGACAACTTACTCAGTTGTTTTTTTAGGAATAAATCATACTTTTTGGGGTTTAGTAACAGATTTCAGAGGCTAGATAGAGCAGTAACCGATTAACGCATAAGATGGATAGGCAGAATTTGTTATCGCTGCTTTGTAATTACTTTGCTTATGGTTGCGAAAAATCAGTGGTTTTGTATTAATACAGCGACGATTAAATACTTTTAATTTAATCACGAAATATGTATTAAAAATTCAAGGGTAAATAAAAACTTAAATATACAAATATATCATTAGTTAACTATATAACGTCTTTGGTTGGAGGTAAGTACTTTGTATTCTAGATGGCCGCCATACCAAAATTTCTCTATAGAGGTTGATTTACAAAAAAATAGCCAAAGTATAATGAAAGTTACTCAAATATTTTAGGGAAAATAGTTCTAATTGTTTAATAAATGATTGATCTTTATTGATGAAATAGATACTATTTGTAATTTATTTATTTTCATCACTTCGAGCCTCAATCTAAAAAAAATTATTATTATTTCGCTCTTTTTCTCTATTTGGTAACGGGTGTTCAAAAAACATTGTAATTATTTCATTAAAATAACTAAATTATACATATTTATTTAAAAAACACATAAAATATACATGTTTTTCTAACTTTTATTGAGGCTCCCAATGGTAACGTCGATAATTTTTTTGCCAATCAGAAAACCGAAACTAAATTTTAAACAACGGATTTTTAAACAAGTAATCCGTCTGGTCTAACTATAAGTCTTTGGTTTGAACCCATCATATGTTTGTGGTGTAACCGTGTACGTGGTAGCAATGCGTCAATTGTTCTTTGTTTTAATCATTTTACAACTCCTCGTAATAGCCCATGTATGGACTGTTTTCCAGACCATCTGTATGTGGGATGTGAACGCTACCCCCGAGGACAACCGCAGCATCTCCGCCCAGACTATCTTCACCGGTCACTCGAGCGTGGTGGAGGATGTCAGTTGGCACAGTCTGCACGAATCGCTGTTCGGGTCCGTGTCTGACGATACCCGGTTGCTCATCTGGGACACGAGAAGTTGCTCCACTTCCAAGCCCTCCCACACTGTGGATGCGCATGCAGCCGAGGTGAACTGTCTGTCCTTCAACCCCTTCTCGGAGTTCATTCTGGCCACTGGCAGTGCTGATAAAACGGTGGCGCTTTGGGACCTCAGGAATCTCAATGTCAAGTTGCATTCGTTTCAGTCACATAAAGATGAAATATTTCAGGTAATTTTATTGCTGTTGGAAATCTTTTTTGATTTTAGATTAACCGTAGGTATTTAATTTACACGGCATGTGGAAAGTTGTCTTTTTGTTTCTATTTAATTTGTAACTGAAATTTTCCATTTTTACTAAATTTTGCAGTCACATCTAACTGCAAACAATTATAACAAGGATATCATTTTCTGTTTTTATTTACCAGAATTTACTTTTTTAACAATACAAGCGCCATCTCTTATTACTAACGAATGTCTCATTTGTATAAATGTTGAATCAAATCATTAAAGTAGTCATCTCTGTGATTAATAATCAAAACTGGATGACAGAAAATTTTATTATAAAAAATGGGAGGTTATAAATTTCAAACCAAAACTGCAGACCAATTGCACCAATTATTCTTCGCTTAGCTATTCAATCCATTAATTGGTGGTGCATTAATTCTTGTTACTGCATAGGTGCAATGTTCGCCACATCAGGAAACCATTTTGGCCTCCAGTGGCACTGATCGTCGTCTTCATGTCTGGGATTTGTCGAAGATCGGAGAGCACCAGACCCACGAAGAGGCACAGGAGGGCCCCCCGGAACTTCTGTTCATTCACGGTGGGCACACGGCGAAGATTTCAGATTTTTCCTGGAACCCTAATGAGCCATGGGTTATCTGTTCGGTGTCTGAGGACAATATCCTTCAAATATGGCATATGGTGAGCGCCAAGTTGACGAAATCTAGTTTATGACGACGTATTTGTGGTTCTTTATATCCCCAATTAGTTTATGACAGGATTAGTTAATGGACACAAACGAGAAAACTAATATTTTGCTTAGTTCAAGTCAAACTAGTAATTAATCTATCAAATTATTTTTATTATTGAAGTTGTCATCTTTTCCTTGAAAGTTGATTTAATTTATTAATTTTATTGGATGGAGGCACTTCTATGCAGAGTATGAAAATCTGGTTTTTATTTTTGTTCAATTTTAGGCCGAAAATATCTATAATAACTCTGTTGAGTTGTCTCTGTTAAAAAAGGCCTCGTGATGGGACCTGTTCACAGTTGAGGAAAGATCGATGTTGTTGACTAAAGGACTTCCGTGTTGTATGTTGCTGCATTTATTTTTGATAACATTATGTCAACATTTGTGTTTATATAATGTACCTACGAGTATCATGAGACATGAAGTATCAAGTAATTAACAGACTGAAGGAATAGATCTCATAATGCTATTTTCACATTTTATTGTATTAATTGTTGATTATTTATTTGAATGTAAATATGTATAGTTAAATCACTATTTTCTTATTATCAAAATACTTTATTAAAATCTTTTGTACAAAATATCATTTTAATTTGTATACTACTTATTAGTAGACGATAGTTTGAAATATACATAATATACTCGGCGCGCATATTGAATATAGCCAATGGTGGTCGTTCTAGGTTTGGTGTCATCTTCTATTGGTTAGTTGGAACCACAATTGTTAATTTAACAGCTGTTTTAGTGCAGTTCAAGTCTGGCTAGTTGACACCAGTCAGTTAACTTTTTACTTTCCAAGTGCTTGCTGGGTTGTTTGAGTGTAGTGCGCAGTTTTATTTTCCACCAACTTGTGATCTCTTTTTGTTTAATAATCTTATTGTGATGAGTCTATTGGTGCACAACCGATTTCTTCTTCATTTCTAGTGTTGCTTAATAGGGATTTTATTCATTTCAACTTTTTGGATTTATTTGGTTTTGACTCAATTTGGAATTATCGGAATTTATTTCTTTTCAAGTAAGTGTGTTTGTTTATGAATAATTTTAATTGTATCAGATATTTGTTTTTTAATTGTTTCTTTTGCCTTTGAGATAGGGATAAAGGTTAACTTACATGGAACGATATTGGAATATTGCTATTTATAAGTTTAAAAGCAGATTTTAATAACTAATATAACAAATCTTATTATGTCTGGGTACTCTATTATTTTCCAAACCAAAAAAATATTGTCATTGTTATTTGTGACAAAAAAAGATTTGATAAATTCTATACGCTTACCATTGTTAGTTAATATTATTGTTGATTTTTCAAAGATTTATAGTCTGAGACAGTCGTACGTTTAAATTAGTGATAAATTATCTGTGTGTTTTTCCACAATCTGTTATCTGTGTGTCAGCAGCTAGCCAGAGAATAATAGTTTACTTAATGATTTTTACTGTCTGTGTCGCACTAATTTCCTAAAATATCCAAATCTATGGCGTGGGCGTCTAGAACAGTTTTATCAGGTGACCGACCTTAAATTGAATAAAAGTTGACTGATAATATCGATCTGTGTGCAATTGATGCGACGCATTCCTAGCTGACCCACCACCGAAATGTGTGGTGACTCCAACAGTTTGTGGTAGCTGTACAAATTGTCTCTATTATTAGAAATACCTAATCGGAGTTGTTTCAGCAGGCCACGTTGGTGGTATTTTGTGGTACCAGTTTTATAATAGCGTTTTTTACTCATTTCAGCCAAGAAGGGACATAAAGATTATTATAATATTGTAGTAAGCACATGACAGAAATGTTCTATATAGACTTAATGACTCATTAACACTTTAAACTGGACTGTTTGCACTCTCGCTTATGTTGTGTGTTCTTATGGTCAATTTTGGAGATTGTTGGAAACTATAGACTGCACGATGAAGTCAATCATCTATTAAATAATATAGAAATATGTATAGAATAGATTTTTAGTTTGCCTAAATTGGGGTTCATTTATTGTGAAATTATTTATCTTTAGAAAAATATGAATGTGGAATGGCGTTGCAGACATATACTAAATCTTAAGCTAGGTATTATAATAAAAATAAATAAATTTCACACTACTTTTCGTTTAGATTGTGTTGAATAGCATTAAGTGATTGAAAATAATTAATTATAAGAAATGATGCTAATATTTTAAGCAGTTCCTTCCTTTCTGTTTTTATGATTAAGAAAAAATGAAAATTGTATGTCGGCGAACAAAACAGAAGGCTCAGTTTGTAGTATTCTATTTCTTTTTTTACGAATATTACAAATTAATTGTTATTGAGTCAGTAGAGGCAAGGTATTACCTAACCAATAATCTAGGCAGTTAGGAATTGTCGGCGGCGCTTTAGGTTTTGACGTGCGAAAGTCGATCAGAGAGTCTTGTTGCATCTTTGAAGTCAAGACAGATTTCCTAGTCTACTCCGAGGGCGGCGGCGCTATTCAAAGAGCCCCTGCTTTGATGTGTTTGTATACGTGATCCCAACGGAGAAGAGTGAGTACATCGTTGCATGTTCAGCTGATTTGCTCGGTGTGAAGGTAGTTTGGGGTTTGTTAATTGCTATGATCATCTTACATACTTGAAGAGCAATAACTGTGCTCTGCTTATAGAAGACTGGAGAGATGAAAATAACGCTGTTTATAGTTCACAAGGGTTACTTAATTATTGTTAACTACATATTATTATAATTACCTACTCTACATTTTCTGTTAGAATTAGGCTATCAAAGTAAATTTACAACTTTCCTCATCGTACACTGTTAAAATTCACATGGCGTTCTACGAGTAATTAGGTAGATATATTTATAGCATCACTATTGGTGTAAAACGATTCTGTTTGGTTAAAGTTCGAGAATGATTTTTATGCACTGAAAAGAAATAGTGTTTTTCGTATACCTACGAAAGGGAAACTACAAAATTCTTTGAATTAGCTCTATTAAAAAAAGCTAAACATGTGAAACAGCTAATCTGGGAGGCGAGTTTATAGACTTTTCTGTTTAGAGAAGGTTTAACTTCAATTTCGATTTATATTATTGTCCTCCAACGTTTTGTTCTTCGGGCCTTTGGGTGAACACTTTTCTCTCTCTAGATAATGCCGAATATGATCGGTCTTTCTTTTAGAAAAAAGGGGAAAATTACGAAACAAACTTGGAGGATAATTCGGTGTCGGCAGGGATAGATATATTTGGAAATCATATCAAAAGCTTGTGGTCGGAATATATTGTTAACCAAGTAAAGAGAAACTACAGAAGACAAATGCCGCGCTGTTGTTAGCCAAAAACACTAAGCTATAATATAGTACATGTAGTTCCAGTATATAGACCTCAAAGAGAGTTGGCGGTCTATTTGAATGCATAATATGTAATTAATAACAATCATATGGAAGATACGCACTGTATTGGTTTAGTAATTTTGCATTTGCTAGAGCTAAAGCCCCTTGATGTGTGTGTATTTATTGTTCTATTATTCTCTGAACATTATGTTAGCTTTTGAGTGCTTTTGTAATAATATTGTGTATCTTAGGTAATTTAGTATGCAAATGTGAGTTCAGTTACTTTTTACAAATTGTTATTAGAATTAGCTTTATTTGAAACATTTTTTTTCTATACATTAATTACCGAAAGGTCAATATTTAGTACTAGATAAATGTTAATATGCGAGGCTATTTTGAAGCTCATAAATGCATCTCTCTCTTCATGAGATACCAAAAAAAAACAAGTCTGTGTAGTTTATTTAAATTGAAATCCATAATTCAATTTCTGTTTGCTTCTTAGCATAAATTAACTATATAAATTATGAAATTTATGTTCCACACCATTTATGTTCAATATAAGATACATAATTTATCATTATTAAATTATGTAGCTTGTGGAATATATGGTAATAAATTTTCATAACTTACTCCACAGTAGTCAACATAAATTTGTAGACAAACAATGAATAACCAGCAGAGCCTAAATAAGTTAGTAGGTTTAGTTAGAATAAGTAGGCACCTACTTACATAGTATACCTAAATAGTGGTCGCAATTTTAAATATGACCAATATACACAATATGGTATAATGTGGATAATTGATAAATAGTGAGATATTGATCCGGCAATCTGCAATATATCGGACGTAGTAACTACGTCCTAATGCTGTCGCTATCCTTTGAACGGACTGTTTTGTAGCGCATATATTAGATTACTGTAGCATTTCTCTGTAAACAGCTAAATGTCAGGTTCCGGTTTTTGCTGTGCAAACTTTTTTCAAAGTAAAATAGTCATAGATATCATTTTATACTAGACCATTTATTACAAACATTGGGCCGAAATCAATGTATCTGCACTCCGTAGCTTGGGATGTTAAATTTAATTAAAATAAAAAGAAAGGGTAAACTACTTACTGTCCTATCTTTTGCTTTTTAGATTCTTCATAATGACATTGACTTCGACTCAAGAACAGCTAACCACAACTACCACCATCACTTCTGTTTCAACTAATCACCAATCACACCAACATGTCCCGGACATTTGCTCTTCTTCAACTACTGCAGCTCCGACCGTTTCAGGCACCACCCCGTGTCTTCGGTGGGCCGAGTCCTTTGAGACACTGCTGGAGGACAGCGAGGGAGTAGAGAGCTTCAAGACCTTTCTGGAGCAAGAGGCTTGTCCCAACACTCTGGACTTTTACTTTGCGTGTCAGGGTTTCAAAAAGAACGTCGATCCTACGGATACGCAGAAAGTGCACCAACTTGTGAAAGCGATCTATAGGACTTACATTCGCGGTGATCAGAACAAGCGATCAATGGGTGTCCGTGCCGACACTAGACGATCGATTTCCGCTCGGTTGCGTGATGCATCTATGACGCCAGTGGATATGACTGTGTATGACGAGGCACTGACTGAGGTAGAACATAGATTGAGACACAGTCTCTATCCGGCATTTATTCTCTCCGATCTTTATGTTGAATGTGTTCAAAGGGGTGGTTCAGCGCCCAAAGTTGAGGACCGGTCAACAACTCTGGTGGAACCCAACAATAACGAGGTCACCTCGGATCTCCCCGGTCTGTTGACTTGCTCACAGCAAAGTACATCAGTTGCAACTTATTCCGACAGTGTGTCATCCTCGTCGTCACTATTGACTACTTCCGTGTGTTGCACAAGTACGGCAGCATCAGGCCTCTCCAAAAGTCTGGGTAGTTCCGCTAATCTGCCGACTCTGGACGAGGACATGGAACTTCGGATAGAGGAACCGACAGCAATGAGCAATGGGCAGGGCGAGCAACCGACAGCGCCGCTGACCACGGCTAACTTATTGGTGACACGCTACTTTCGTGCTGGTCAATCGTATCGGAGAAAGAATTCCGCTGAAGCCGTCATTTCTGGGTGAGTCTTGCTTCAATGATTTGATTTTTTGTTTGTCTACTTTATTTTCTGTCGTGGATGACTATTTTGGTCGTTTTGATATTACACTATAAATTGTTTAGCTTAGTTTAATTAAAGAGATTTATTTATGAGTTATAATATTTAAAAATAAAAAAAGCTTTAGAAATTAATTTCAATAGAGAGTTACTGTTTAAGTATTCTATTTGAAAGTTTTTCTAAAATAATTGGCCCAAAGTATCAAAGTAAGTTTCGTTCATTTAACATTAATGAAATTCCCTTTGCCATAGAGTTTTCTCTGTGAGTTACCACCAGGATTTGGTAGTTTTTAATAAATGATAAAATGTTTTCCTGTTTATATTAGCAAATTAATAGACTTGTGTGGTAGTTTTTCTATATACTAATCACAATGCTGGAATCCAGAGATGCTACCATTATTTTTGTAGTTATTTTTGGCTAATAGTAGGGTTCTAGTGCCGCCGCCAGCTAAGTTCTGCTACTAAAGAATTGCTATTGTTTTCAAGTTTTTTTGTGGGGTTAGATAGATGTAGAAAATGTTGTCAACTAAATATAAGCTGGCATGCCATGTCAATGAATAACTATATTGAGCGGTATTGCGGCTAAAATAATATAGTACATGGAATAATAATATCGTCAGTCGGCCTTGTAAAGCCAGTCTCTGATCTTTCCATTATCTCAATCGGCGGTTACATTAATATTTTCTGATGCGGCTTTTCATCTGCGAACACAATGAACAACAATCTATCCACTGACGGTTCTGTTAGGCCATATTCTCCCTCTATTGTAAATATACTGTTGATGATGTTATTGTAGACTTTGCCCTAACGTTTTTGTATTGAGGTAAACTTTGAGTCTCAGCCAAAGAACTAGGGATATAATGTTATTTCTGTAGTAGGGTTGCTATTATATTATATATGTTCACTATGGAATATTGAAAGATATTTGCAGACATTGAACGAGCAAGTCGGGCCGGTTCTTTGATGAACACTTAACATTGGGGCTATTGGTGATGTCAGAGGCTCAGCTTGCGTTTGCGTTTTCAGAGCGGCGGTATAATATATTCTAATAGAAAATAAAAGTAATGAAAATGGATATTAATTAGTAGTATCGCGCAGTTGATATTGCCCCAGGCTTAACTGCATTAAAGGCTTGAGTTGGGAGGAGCGAATCTATTACTGGCCGGGTGGGTTCAGCTAGTGTCTGTTTTCTTTCTGTATTTAAAAGCATAGAATCAGTCATTTTGTCGGTAGTTTGCGTTTGATGCATGCATGAGTGAGTTGACTTGTTGGCATGTTGCAGGTAATTATAGACTAAATGCGATAAACTAAAGGCTACCCGATTTGGAAGCTTGAATGCCAGAGGGGCTGTGTATTTTTGTTATAAATAATATAGTAGCCCAAATAAAATGAAAGCTTTGCTTTGCAGCCTTACGTACTGCAGGAAGGAAATTTCTCCGAATCGTTTTGTACATGATAATTATTTTGTAGGCGAATTTTTTTTTGGTTTTCATTCCTATTTTGAAACAGATACGAAATAGATTTAATCTGAATTGAAGATTTAATTTATGGCCTGCTGCAGTTGTTGTAAGTGGGCGGGGCAGAAGGAACCTGTACACACACACCCCTGTGTAAAACATCTTATTAAGCAAATTATCTTTTCTATTTGATAATAGGAGAGGTCTTAGGTTGATCTAATCTTGCTTCTTTAAATCATATTTCTGTATTTTGCTTTGAGGCCTAAAATAGTCAAAGTTATTTCATCTTGTCGCCGCCGTCAACACGCAAAAATTAAAAACTCTTCATTTCTTTTTCCTTCGATTTATTTACATGTTTCTTCTATTCTTCCATTTTTTGTCGTTGACAGAGCCAGTAGTAGACGCGCACACACACAGAACAGTCGTCACATAGTCACAGATCATATTAAAAAATGTAATTCTTGTGAAGTCAAAAGTGGGAGGGAGACATATTATAGTAGTACAATCCATTTTGTGTTATGTTTGCCGACTTTGCTTGAATGTCCAAAGCACTTTACTTTTGCTTTTAGTTAGTAATATGTATATTTTTATCTTTCTCTTTTCTAGATTTTGCACTGCGCTTGCTCCTCACATATTTTGTTTGTTGCTGCCACGATAAGTAACATACCATGAAAGTCAGACTTGGTTCGTTCGTTTCTATCTTCTCCGTGCTAGTTATTTATTTATTGTCTCTACTACCTTTTCAGTGTCGGCAAGCCTTCCTTTTTCTTTGAACGGCAACGATCTGAAACGGCCTGCTTTATGGCACTTCTAGTTACTAACTTATAATCAAATATGCTGCAGCCTTCCTCCCCATATTATAGCTACTAGCAATTTGTCTGTTGATGAATATACAGATATTCCTTCCTATATAATAATAATAGAACAGTAGTATGTTTGGTTGGATATTTATACAGATATTTAGTTTGTGCTGCTTTGCGTTATGATTCATTTTTCTAAATTTTTAAAATAGGAAATAAATGGCTATTAAATTCAAAGAAAAAAAATCTAGACATACATATTTTATTAGAATGACCGAGATAGGTATCTGTCTGTTTTTGTAGTTTAATGGTAACTATTTCTAGAGAAGTTTTAGGTGTTTTATAGTCACTTGTAAAAATAGAATTTTCGAATCATTCAACATACCTGCATATATTGTACAATTGAACTAATCTCAGTGAATCGAGCAAATCCATATTCAGATGACCACTTTATATTTGCAACCAATTTAATTCAGGGATACAAAATGCATTGTTATTCATTTTAAGATCTGACAAATGATGTGTATCTTATGTCATCGGAATTATTTACCTGTAGAAAAGGACGCCCACCTTAAAATAAACTGAAGAGAGAAAATCCAGGCGACGAACCCCGTTCCGAGTGGGACAAACGTCAAGAAGAAGAAGCTAATTGGAAAATGAAATGTGGGGTTTTTGGTCTTTCATCAGTTGTAGGGTATATGATTAAAAATATTTAATAATTGAGATTGGTTAGATGTATGTAATTAGAAGTATTAGATACAGAAATTCCATTATACAATTGCGCAAATGATCAGCTATACATTTTGTTACCACATACTTTGTACATGTGTGTTCATGGTATCCTCTATAGAGATGATCAGTTTTTGCCTGGGTGTATATTGCACATTAAATGGAGACGAATTTTTAATCGATAATTTTCAGTTTTTTTGCCAGCATTGACATACTTCGACTGCTGCATCTCATGATTTCACTGAAATAAATATCTGCTGTAAGTTGTTCAGTGGTCTTTATCACAGAAAATTGGGGCTGTGTGGTGTGTAGAGTTATGTTATTCGTACTAGTTTAGCTTTATGTATGTGGCGAAACCAGACAAAGCCTAAAATGCATATCTAAACCTGAGAAAATATGGCTATTAAGTTTTGGGTGATTGACAGCTTGTAATAGCGGGATATCGTTTAGTTTGTGTGATAGAGACCGTTATAGCAGCCACCAGGACAGAGCGAGATTGCTGGATAAAGCTGAGAGCTTTATGAGATTAAAAACGCGCCATCTGTTTATATACTCAGTTGAAAGGAATGGGTTTTCATTAATGATTGTGGCAGGAAGTTGGGTCACCAGTTTAGCATGGCATAATATATAGGTAATAGTTATTTTTAAATGTGTGCTTGCACCTGATTTCATTATTGTTTTTTTTTTTACTATCTCTGATCAATATTTTTGGATGATTACATTAATCAGCATACGATAGCGACCTATCCATAACAGAATTATCGATTATTTGCTTATAAGACAATACACAAAATCACATTTTTCTAACAATGTAATCTCAAAGTTTTATTTACCTAAGCCTACGTCCAATGTCATGATTTTTTTATTGAACATAAAAGCCCAGTTTGTCTGTGCTCAATACGAATCTCAAAACTAATTACGTATTATGCCCCTGTGTATTTAATTTATTATCGGAGGAATTTCACCAAAAAGATTTAGATCGAGAAGGGTGGGTAGGTGGGTGCTTTGTTGTTGGTTTGAAATATTTCAATTTCATTATTAGAATACAGCAGTCATAAGCGATCTCTCTACTGGTAGCTAGGTATATATCTATGTGTGTAAATTAAAACCAGTAGTTTGTTATAGACACAATTACCTTGGTTCAGCAGTATATTACAATATCGAATGTTAGTTAGACATAAAAGACAGGCCTATGATTGTGTGTGTGTGTATTGTGCTTGGTACTTTGTATTATGCCTACGATCTATCTATATATAATATATTATGGAGTACAAATAGTATAATGTCCGTAGGTTGTTTGTAAAAAGAAAGCGCCGCCCGATCCAAAACTATCGGTCTTTTTGCTGTTCCGCTGATATTGTCAAGACATGTCAATAATAAGAGCCATTTTGTTAAAGAATGCACTACTCTGCTATAATGAGGTCTAAATAGCTACTTAAAATGGTTTGGCTCTAGCTAATTCATGACTAGCTATTCACTGCAACTAAATTATACCCTGGTACAGAGTAATCTATTCTATGTATACTCTCTTTATAGTCTAATTATAACATAGTTAGATGTCTGAAACTACATATTAAACCCAGTAATTTACAGTAACTTCTGAGTGATTCTCGGTTGATTAAGAAAATGCGACGTTTCCAACAAACTGTATTATATAATTGTATTATCAACTGCCAAACTAGCTGCTTATATTCCAGCCAAAAGTACCCACTTCAATGAATAGGAACCGACTGTGTCTGGTATAGTTACGATAATTGTAGAGTTCAGCTTTGGAAGGTCGGCATATGCTAAAAAATCAGATTATAGCGATCTCTTTGCTTTTGACCTTGTTCTGGAAAGCCGTCGGCCTTCACTGTGTTAATTTTAACTGTTGTTCTATTTATTTAAATACTCTGTAGGCATCTGTATTAGAGAAATACGTATGGGAATTATAAGATTATAGTGTGTATTGTATAATATGTTGAGTGGATGGCTTGTTATTTTTAAAGAACGATTCATAATTTTATGATAAATTAATGTATTATGTCGATACTTGCTATAAAATATACCACATTTCAGTATGGAACTGGTTCAGGAATGGGGTTGTTACAGTCATATAATGTTTATGTGGTTTTCCGACATCGGAACTATATTTAGCACCCCTCATTAATTCATTATATTGGTAGTGATATATGATATCCTTGTTCTTTTGGAAAACTATTTTATAGATTTACATAGCATGCCGACAGATCTACCCAAGGAACAATGTATATAATATGTATATTATGTTACCACGAGGTAATGTGAGTTATCTATGCACTTATCTGGTGGATATTTGCCTGTAGAAGAATAAAAAATTGTGGTTATCATTTCTATCACTTGAATTTTATATCCAATGTATAGGGTTTGAGTGGCTGATTTTTGTGTCGCTTCTGTGTGTGTAGTAAGTTGGTGAGCTGTTGTGTGTTGTTGAAATCTCTTCTTTTGAAACATACGGATGTCGGCACAACTATGGCACTACTCCTCATATTAATATTCATTTATCAATCCCTTTTTTCAGATGTGGAAACCCCCTAGGTAGTGGAATAAGTACTAATAATCCATAATATGAGTTTGCCGCGCTTGAAGTTTGCTAATAAAGTTATTTATCGGTACCTGTCGATGGCATGCCCAAACCAAAGCGTTTTATATAAAGCTAGGCTGGTGGGCGGTGGAATTGTTTGGTACTTTTGAGTCTGTTTGATAGCCCGTTGCTGGCTGGCATTGGAGGAGGTGAGCAGGCTGTTGAATGTTATCCTGAATCATTCTGTCACTGTCACTTTGCCGACAATATTCTTTGACAGCTTTCAGAGCCGACCGACATTTTCAATTTACTAAATAGATCTCGATATTTTTGGCTCATGATCAGGTTGTGAAATAGTTGGAATCTCTTTGAAGGGAGTTTTTTGTTGTTAATTCCGTTATAATAATCCCAATTTTACGAGTTCGAGTAATTTTTTATTAGGTTCTTGGTAGCAGCAGTATTTTAATATTCTTAGCGTTAGCGATGCTGACTTTTCGTTATTTTAAGTTTAAATGAATTACTTTTAAAGATTGGCCAAAGGGCCCAAAGATAGTTAATTTAATTCATGTAATAGAAATCTCTATAGTTTGGGCATACTAACATAAAACCATAATTTAATTTAATTTATTTCAAGTATTTTTGGATATGTTTTGGCAGAGTTAACTATCTTTAGGCCTTTTATGGCCCAAATTTCATTGAAATCGATTGAAGTTTAGAGACCATTATCTGCGCTTCAGAAATAATTAAGAACATTTTTTGGTTATTCTAGGGTTAAATTGTTCGAGCTATAGATATTCGAAGTTTAGCCCATTTTCAGAAGTCCTATATACTTTGGCAAGGTTATATAGTTTAGCTCATCGAGCTGACGGCCTAGATTCGAATGGTTTGAAAATGGAATATTGAAAATGTGTCAGAAAAATTAAATAGCGGCTTGCATTATTGTTTCTTATGTACATATAAAATTAGTTTTTTTTAAAGTTAGAAGTATATTTGGTTTACAACGAAAACAGTCAAGTTGTGCTATGTAAAATGTTTTTTATTTGCGCCCTCCCTGGTTTTTTATATAGGAACTTGTCAGTTATACACAATTTTCAAATATAATAGGTATTTGCTTTAGCCGTAATATTTTCATTTAAAAGTATAGATTGTTTTCAGGAATAATAATATAATATACACAGAGAGACAAGGATACAACGTTTATGTTGAGAGTGGTAGCTCTGCTGATACTTTGATGATTCCGCCTCAGTAGTGTGTTTTGGTATAACAGAGTCTGATTGAGTGGAGCGAGGTTGACAGGCAGAGAATGTTATGACTATTAATGTGCTACTACTTTGAGCTCCAAGCCGGTGACTCACGCAAACACATGTACAAGGCGGCTAGGGAGGGAGGGGGGGGTCTCTCTGCTGCTGCAGAGAGAAGCGGCAAGCTAACTCGGGCGGTTTGTGGCGGCGGCATCGGAGTTCCAGCTATATACTACCACTGACAAGATTGACACCTCCGGCAGCTTTTTTTGAAGATGAAACGTTGGATTGTGAAGCTTTTAGACCAAGCTTGAGTGATTTTTACTAGAAGGGACGCCCGCGAAACAGAATTATGTTTAATAGAGAGATTTATAGTTTTTGACATAAATTAGGTTCTAGCCTCCTGACGTCGATGTACTAATCTTTCTTTTGTGCTTAGTTCAGTTGGCCGTCTTTGTTTATTTCTTTAATTTTTATGGATTTAAATAGTGAAAATTTTGATTTCTATTATTGTGTAGTTTCCTTTACAGCTTTTCTGTGTATCATTCTATATTCTAGCAAAAAGAATGAGAAATGGTTTGTTGTAGTTTGTACTATATTTTTCAAGAGTTATCGGCCGATTTGTATCATTACCGACTGTGTTTATTAGTTAGACCGTGTAATGCATTCACGAATGCAGAGTGATCTATTAATTAGGGGCTTTGACAAGCGGTTTCTTTGACTCACAGCCAAATGCAGCAGCGGTACTTTTCAACTGAACCTACTTGTCATAGACCAAGTGCCTGCTGTTAGTTGGAATGAACCACAGAATGCTGTACATATTATAATTCTGGCATGACTCCTTCATCATAGTTAAACTGTTTGCCTTCTTTTTATCTTATTTTCAAGCTTTAAATATAATATTATCTTAGTCTAAATACGAGCAATAGTTACATACATGCAATTTCAAAAATACCATTGACGTTATTGACATAAATATACACATTTCTCTTACCGAATATCTATTGCCTGATGTTTATCTCTATCACACGTGTACTCAAATTTTGTAGTTGTAGTCGAAGTGAGATCTTTGAAGTTTCACCGCCTTGTCGCTTACAATTGTTTTCTGTTGGAGCGGTGTCTTTGTGCGCTAGGCAGCGGTTGTTAGGTTTAGTGTATATGTGTACATATTGTATGTACAATTTGAGTGCATATATAGGTACGTACGAATCTGATTGCTTAATACTTTCCTAAAATAATATAGCGGTTCTTTGACAATGTTAATTACATATTAGAGTTTGTGTGTTGTATTATATTTGCTTGTTTGATTATTATTGGGAGGTTATGTACATAATAATTTTGGTATCTCAGTCGAGTATTTTGAACTTAGTGAAGTTTGATATGGTAGTCTGCATCATAATAAAATATTAATATTATGCTAACAGTTTTCCTCATTTTAGCGAGTTCTGGTGAACTATTGGAAATTATTGTTCTATTGTGAATGGACAGTATTGTTTTATTTAATTAAATACCTACCTCAAAATTTTCAGGAATTGTTTTTTTTTGTGTTAAAGAATTTTTTTCACCATATTATTATGTCTAATTAGTAACCATAGATAAGGTATTATGTCTATGCAAGTAACTATGTAAGTAACGTATAGTATGTTATACAGTTCTTTGAAGAAGTGCTGAAGATCGGAACGTTACTTTATCTAAAGAAATAGAAACTGTCAAAGAGGCCGCCATAGCTTTTATCGTCTTGTATTATGCCTACCTAGAGAAATTTACATAATTTACATTTCCATGTATTTAGGTATAATGGGCAGTTGACTTACATTGAGGGTGGCTATTGATGAAGCTAACAGCCTAAGTAGAATGCATAATTTTTGGTGTCTGCCACTGTTGCACCATTGTCTAACAATTGTTACAGTGAGATCTATTGTCTTTGTTCAATGCACAATAACTTTCTTATCTTTCACTTAGACTGATTGTAGTTTTTTTCCACGTATTACATTATTATTATAAAGCATAATCTAATTTATTACATTCTTGTTACAGACTAATAATAATTCTTGTCACGCCTTCTGTGGAAAATAAATGTCACCGGTTCCCTCTCTTCTATGGTTACTTAGGAGAGTTTGTGTCATCCTGCCGATAGATATACAGTAGTTCAGTGGGGTGCATTATCTAACAGACAATTATGCAGTTTTAGTGCTTGTAATTCACAGACAGTATTCCCAGAGGGTGTCAAATAATGCAATAAACCGAATGCATTCACCGTTGGATCAACCATATTCAAACCTGTCCATCATTTCTAGGGCCTTGTTGTTACTACTTAAGGGGTACACTGAATGTGCTGTTTAGAATGTAGATGCAGACGAGGGAACCACAGTATACAGAAGGTAGATTGAGGGACAACAGAAGACAAAAGGAATATCTGATAAAATTAGGTGCATATTTAAGATACTTTGGCGTCATAATTCCTTAATATGGGGTTCTATAAAAACAGCAGCGACAAACTATTCAGTAGTTCTATCTAGTTAGCCATTAGTTACCATACCGTCGCTAATCTCACGATAACACGGTGTTTTTGTATGGATTTCTATGAATAATCAATGATATAACGCACTAAATTGGGGAATTCAATTAGAGTGTGGATAGCTACGGGATAGTATAATAAGGCCATTTAAGGTTTGGTTAGGAAAATTGATAATATTCTAATTTTTGTTTCTTTTGTGAAAACCGCCTGCCCCTTTTTTAGTTCCATTAGAAATGGATGGCGGTTCTATTCTTTTTTATGTTAAAAAATGGAGAGACCGAAAATGTTGTATTGTGTTATAGATATTTCATTAAAGTGTATGTTTCTTTTTTTAAACCATTAGCCTCTGATCCTGAAAGCTAGCGGCTTCTTTCAACTTTTTGTCTTATTGTTGTCGGCTAGATCGTGGATCGTTTCATTGTTAGGTGGTTTCCCATCCAGCTTGCATGTAGAATATTAGGTGTCTTTTTATTAATAAAGCATAATAATCTATTAGATTGAAGACGACTAATTTATTTGAAAGCTGGATGGAGAGGAAAAGTCTACAGCCTCAATGGCGGGCGGCAGGATGATTGCGTGTCACTTTGATGAAAAGCAAGCTGTCATTTAAGTTTTGCTTTGATTCGTCCACAGACGTCATTTGTAACGTCAACCCCGGCCTGTGTCTTGTACTTGGCCAGGTAGCACGAACAACAGCGGTTCATAGAATGAGGGGTGATGCCGATGGCGGCAAGCTTCTGTGTTTGGCACCCGGTCTTCAACTTTGGCAATCTATCAGTTATGAACTACCAGTGTGCCAAAGGTCTCGGGTTTTGTTCCAATCTTCTTGGCGTGTTGTTCTTGGAGTCGCTTTGTTGTTTTATCGGCGGGCGGCGTTACTCTTAGCAAAAGTTTTTATAATAATAGTGCATTCGGTTAGGTTTGGAACTAAACTAGAGTGACAGCTGTAATAAACGGGTTTAGAAATTGGCCCAAAAATAATATTATCACTTAGAATAGTGCTTGCAACCTAAAAACGATAAGCAAATACATTTTATTATGTGTTTTTTGTGCTTTTTTATATAGTTCTTTGGTACAAATGATATTTAATTGTTTTTCTTTTGTTTTTAGGTCTGGCAGTACTTGTCCTGTTGCTAATCCATATCATGTTTCCTATGCACCAGCGTCGGCCAGAGATTCGGAATTACACAGTCTTTCAAGCGGGCAGCATACCGATGATACTCAGTCAAGGACCACAGAAGGCAGCCGGTAAGTACCTAAACCATATCTTGATCTCTCTAAAATGTTGTGTCCACAGATATTATTATATCTTTCTGCGGTTGTGTTCTAATAGTATCTGGTATAGATCCATTAAGAATGCTCTGGGTTTAAAAGTAAAACCCAATCAAAACTCCATTTTATAAAACTTTATAAAAGTTTATGATGTTTTTATTAGTCTGCCGAAAAATATGACTACCTAAAAATTGGCTTAAGAATGTTGCGTTTATGCATTATTTTACAGAATTCATCTTCATTTTTATGGTTCCAGACATTATTCTTATTCTTGTGTTTTCATGAATACCTAATAGTTGCATTACTAATGCTAATGCTAATTCATAGTTGGTCTGTGAAGGAATGTGTGTCTGAGTGCAAATTGGATCTAGACTTAGGTGCCATCATCATCGTGTATGATCGTATTATTTTCGACCAGTCAATACCTACCTAGCAGCTATTTTGAGGTTTTATAGATGATTTTTTTTCTGGTTTACTCTGATTAAATTAACAGATAAATGAAAGTGAATCATGTTTTTGCAAATTTAAAGTAACCCGAGGTCTTGTGTTTGTTATTAACTATGGCCGTTATATATCTAATCAGTTAGCAAACCTTCTTTTGTCTTTGATCCGGTACCGCTAAGTGTGACTTGGATAGTATAATTGATGATTTTAGTAGTAGTTATTGAATTTGTTCGGTCATTTACCCTTATAGTATGTTGTGTGGGTACCCATTACTACACCCCTTAACAAAAGAAACCGTACCACTAGTTTAAATTATGAAAAAAATAATTTAAAGCATTAAAATGAAAGAATTTTAAAAATTCTTTGAAAGTTATCAATCAATATGAGGTGGCCCTGAAAAGGGCCGTTTTC
>JAUYWI010095741.1:0-11910 GCA_034780595.1 Parotoplana pacifica | reverse complement strand
TGAAACTCGCATTACCTTTGTCTTCTTTATGTTTATCTTCATGTTGAAATCCTTTGCTTTACTATTTAAGCTGTCTATCACACTTAAATCGATAGCGACATAATTTTCGAAGTAACTTTTGTATATTAATAATCATAAGTTTTCATAAAAAGTTTACGTACCAACTTCCCAGTACCATATATATGCATATTTTTTATTCATTATGAAGATTTTCAAATTTTTATTAATGGGCGTCTTTATAGCATTTGGAGCATGGCTATTCCATTTCGATATTCACCCAGATCTAGAAGAAAAAAATGATAGTCTATAAATTTGGACTTATATTTTAGACCTTTCAATAGTGAAGAACGTCCTATTTTTCAATAATCTGCTGGTGGGGCTGTCATTGCGTCACCCGTTTCTCAATCTAATCATTGAAGAAACACTAATAGAATGAATTCGCGTCAAAATTTATACTCCAAGAGCACCCAATGGTAAAGGAACAAACACAATCTTATCTATTATACGGTAGGGGTTACATTCATGCAAATCGGAGAAAAAAACCAGGGGCTCAAATATTTATTATTGACTACGGAAAAGCACCCTAGCCTCCGAAATCCAAGTAAATACATTATATGAAGCTTTCTAAAAGGAACTTTGGGGCATAGAATCAGGCAGAGTGGCATTTGGCGGTGATAGCGTTGATGGACACCTTACTGCTGCAATTTGTTCATCGTCTGCACCAAATCAATGAGGCCCAGAAATTAGGTATGATCTATATCGTACTCCAGTTACTCTCGCTCGTTCAATACCACTGCTTATTGGAACTTCTTCTTGGACTTTTTATTACCGGATAAATCTCTTCCATTTGTTTTCTTCTATATTTTGAAGGTAGGGCGAGTAAAGAGAATATCGAATATTTGCTAAAAAGTCAGCGTGTCACTAACAAAAACGTTTACCAGATTTATTTTGCAGCAACGCTTAGTGCATGGAACAAGATTTGTTTAGAGATTAATCAGAGCTTACAGTAAATTGTTTGTGGTATTTGAGGCTTTAGTGGTCTCTCTGAGAGATCGTTCCTGTTGTTAGTAGTATTTTCTTTGCCGTTTCTTAGCAACACCTTAAGTTGAAGTACTCTATGAATTTTCTAAAACAAAATTAAAGTTACAAAGGAAACAGAAAACAGAAAACAATCATAATAGTTGGTAAAATTGCGAGTAATATAAATAAGTAGTATATTTTTATCAAAGTATTCCTGTTTCGTTATTATTACTATTAACATATTAATTAGTCAGGACCTGCTTTGACAGCGTGAGTGCCCTTTAATAAGAAAGCAGGCTTCCAATATATTCTTCTTCTGAAAATCTTCCGTTTTCACTTTTTTATGCTTTGATATGAAATATACGAACATTTTAT
This sequence comes from Parotoplana pacifica, assembly GCA_034780595.1. Classification (NCBI taxonomy): domain Eukaryota; kingdom Metazoa; phylum Platyhelminthes; order Proseriata; family Otoplanidae; genus Parotoplana; species Parotoplana pacifica. The sequence continues at coordinate 10,515 of JAUYWI010095741.1, read as the reverse complement.
ATTACTCAGGCAATGATATGCCTAGCTGATGAGGTCCAACAAGGCCGAAACAGCTGTTCTGGGCTATCATTTGCGAGTAATATAGATAAGTAGTATATTTTTATCAAAGTATAACTGTTTTTTATTATTACTCTTAAACACATAAAAGTGGTCAAACTATCTCTCCCCAACAGTATGTAGGAACTTTATCATAAAAATAAATACGAATTCATTTTCGTCTCTTTCATGCAAAATACATCCAAGTGTTACCTACTATTTTAAGCCCATTTTAGAAACCATGAAATGGTAGCCGTATTAATAGTATTTTAGGTATAGTACTGCACACAATAGTTTTTTAGTGTTGATATCGTTTGACAATTTGAATATATGGTGCTATTTAACATTTGGAAAATCAACAGCTGAATAATAAGTAGTCAGTAGGTACTTTAATATCATAAAAGGAAATATCGAGGCTAGCATCAAGCTCTGTCTTTCTAGCGAATAAATATATTGATTCTTTTCACATTGACCTTTTATAAACTGGTTAATAAATAGATTCTTTTTTATTGTTATTCGAAAAGTAACAAATTATCTAATTTTATTTGATTTCAAAAATTGCCCTAAAGAGGACTATTGATGCATTTGCACGAAGAAGGGAGGAATGAGTAAAAGAAACATAACTATTAGTACTTTGTGTGGCGATCTCAACCATTTTATTGTCAGAATTATTTGTTCTGAATATTATTGTCTGGTGCTTGATTTCAAAACATTGACAACATTTTTGACAGCCTCTTATCAGTTTTCTTTCTTAGATGGCAACAATCATCACTCCCGATCAAAAATCCCTTTCAAACTATCATCCATAAAAATAGCAATCAAAGCATTGCTCGTAGGAAATGAACTAATTAGGACTGCACTACACACAAGAAAAACCACTCGAGATTCCGAATGAATAATATGTACAACGTTAATCATAATCTGACACTGTGATGACAAGCAAATTTAGTTGAAAGACAGTTTAAACTAAGAATTTATTGGATCAAAGCAACCAGGACAAATATGTTATTCGTCTTAGAAAGTAGTCTTAAGAGATTATTTTAGATGTGCTCACAGACGGAATCAAAAAGATAATTCGACTATTTTGACAATATTTTATTAATTTAGCGTATGTATTATGTACTTTTGATTTTTTGTTTATATAATTATAAGAGGTATTTACTCGTTATGTATAAATTTTACATTATGTATTGTTCTGTTATAATTAGATTGGGTCGCGATAGTTACTTTTATTTTTTAGTTCAAATCCATTAATTACAGACTAAAATATGGACGACATTCAGTTTTAACATTCCCACTTAAAGTGTGAAATAAACTTTTCTCTTTGTTGTTATACTTTAGATGCAATAGCACTTTATTGACAGATTTAAAAAATGAACAGATTTTTTCTTGTAGCAAGCTTTACTTTTCGAAAATGATATTTAATATTAATAGTAATTAAATTAGACTTTAGTTTTAATCTATATTAGGGATGACTGATAGAAATGATCGTTCTTTGCAGTTAATAGACATTTTGGCTTTTGCCATCCGGCTTGTCAGGACCGAAACCAAGAGTTAATAAACCATCTATTAAAACCAAACTCAAACTCAGACTCTACAACAGCCTGGTGAAACCTATCCTCCTATACAACAGTGATACTTGGGGCATCACAGAAGTCACTAGAGAAACCTGTATCTCAAAAACATCTTTAACCAAGATCTTTATAACACCACAAATTCACATCCTGTTACTCTAGACATAAACAAAGCCAGATGGAGATTACTGGGCCATACACTTAGGAAGAACCCAGAAACCCCTGCTTATCAGGCAATGCTCTATTACACCACTTCTAAATTTCCAGGCAGACAAAGAATCACCCTTCTTTCCATAATCAACAACTACATCAACAACAAACTCACATATCTCATAGAACACAACTACACCAATAATCAACTACCACAACATGACTACAACAATTTCATATGACATAAAATTCCTCAAATCCTATGCATTTAACCGCCAGACCTGGAAAAGCCTCTGACATTTTAATTAGTCAAGCTTAGTCCCATTGGAGTGGTCAAGAGACCAAAACCGCGACAAGCCTTACTTACTTACTGATCGTTCTTTAATTTAAAATGTTAAAAATCTGTCGCGACTGTTATCAAGTTTTGGCCAACATGGTTAATATGAAACAAAAATTACTCACTGTGACTATTGGATACATATTTTAAATCTAATGATTCATTATTGTTCTTTCTTTCTCCCTTCAACGTGAAGTTCATTGGACAAGTTTCATTGAGTGACATTTTCCAGATCAGATCAATAATTGTTGGAGTTACTGGTTGTGCTTCAACTTTAACCGGTGGACTTAGGACTAAAAAACGAAATGGGGGAAATAGGAATTATAATACGAAACTTAAATAGAATATTGTTGAGGAATCACCTAAACAGTTAACTTTAGTTAAGAATTTTATAGCATTTCGTGTTCATTGTCATGTATTAAAAAGTCATTTAAATTACCCTCAAATAAAAAATTAGACAACTGAATAGGTGTTCCTACAACTAAAACATAACAAATAATTTTTTTTAAATTAGAATCATTTTGACGATATTTCGCAGCATACATATAGCATGTGATGTTCATTTAGTTTACCAATATATTGTCATGGCACTATTATTTATTCACAAAATTAGCAATCTATTTAGTAGTATTTTTCATCATAAATTGACATCGCTAAGACAAAGAAGATAAGAACAGGAGGCAAATAAATATATATTGAAATCTTGATGGAATATTCTTAAATGACCGATAACATAAATTGAATTTTCAAATTATTAGTTTAAACTGTTCATGAAAATTGGATTGTTGAATCTCAGAATTGTAACAAATTTGATCTTAATTAGAATATAAAATTAATTTGAATTTTAAAAAGAAATTGAACAACAAATGTTACTTATATAATTCTTATTCAAATTTTTGCTTTAGATTTCACATTTTCCACGAATTACCTCACAGCCTATAACAACATAATATAAGATGTACGGGGCTCTGGATAGAAGTAGCACCTTTAATGTCTCGCAGCTACACTCTACATGGTAAGGTGGATAGGCATCACTGGTCCTCATCCATTTCCTAAACCCTCACGTACATGGCTCCAAACGTCAAACTCAGGTAACCACCTCAGCTAACGGGATAACCACACGGTTGTTCGTGAATAATCTCTCTAGTTATGTGATCTACACTTTGGTGGACTCACTTTGCAGTGTTGTGTATTCTCCAGGAGACCAATAAGACCACTGTGCCTTGTTCTCAGCATGACCTGTCACAAAGTATCGTACCCTCATAGAATGAAGCTGGCATTGGTGCAATCCTGTCCAGTTGTAAGCTAAATAAAAGAAATTTAAGGCACATAATATATTTACTTTTAAATTTAACATTTTATAAGTAAATCTAATATTTCTATTAATTTAAAATAAATAGTTATTTTTATAAACATTTCAGTCACTTACATGTCTGATCACCAGAATAAACTAGTTTAGTTTGGAGAGCCTTTCCCTCTAGTTCATATGTAAAATTACAAGTGTTATAATGTAGTTCAGACCAGTTAAACACAATTGAAGATGATGTTCTCTTTTTTAAGGCCATTGGTGAACCAAGCCGTGTGTTCGGAACTAAAATTAGAGGAGATAAAATTTGAAGTCATAGATTTATAACTCCAATATTTACTTCTACGTTCTTACTGATGGGTTTAGTTTTAAAACAATTTTGAATTGATGCATTTCCTCGGCCTGCTATGTTCTCTGCAAAAACTCGAAAACAATAAGATTTACATGAGGATAATCTCTTGACATAATGGGATGTGCTCTCACTTGACTGAATCGGAGAACCGTTGTCAATTTGAACAAAATATTTCTTAACCTTATTGAATGTATTTAATGGTGGGGGAGGTGGGGACCACCCAATCGTTATATACATTGGTCCACTGTCCTTGAGAAAAATATTTTGTGGAGGTGAAGGCTCTAAAATATAAAATGAAATTTAAAGGTAAAAAAACTCTTTCTCTCAAAAATGTGCAATAGAAATACGATTATTACAGACCTGCTAAATCTATAGCAAATTCGACGATGTAAATCTTAGCTAATGGGAACAGTAAAGTGACAAGAAAAACACGTTTGTTTTGTAGTAACAAAATATGTATTATGAAACAACAATTTCACATATAAATCGTGTTACGTAACTCATTAACACATCTCTAACAAATAACTACAGTTACGTAATAGTTCGAACATTGTAGTAGGCAAGGTCGATAAACAGCTCCCCCAATACTATTATTGAGTCTTATAGATTGCGGGCGTCAACGTTTTGGAGGCATAGCGGGTGCTTCATCTAAAAGATAGGCTGGTTTTAAGCGTCAATTGAAATAATTTCTTCTTTATTACCACGTTGAATGCGAAAAGTTTTGTTTTCTCTTTGTAATACTTTATGAGGTCCTTCATATAAACGGCCTAGTGGAGGAGTATGACCATCTCGTCGAATGAAAACAAAATTACTGTTTGTAAGATTATTTGATATTTTAGTACGGCGCATACCATGATATGACATAGCTGGTGGAATAAGATTGCCAACTAAATTTCGAAGATTTTGCAAATGTTGTGTAACTACTATCGATGGTGAGTTAAACATAAACTGACCCGGTATCATTATTGTTTGTATTCTTTAGGGCTACTTCGAATTCCTAGTAAAACCAAAGGGCGTTTGTCAATCCAATTTGGGCCCTGTAGACGTGCGCGTAGAGTACATTTTAGATATCTATGGTATCTTTCAACTAAGCCATTGCTTTGTGGGTGGTAGGCAGTAGTATGATGAAGTTTTGAACCGAGTAATTCAGACATGGCAGACCAAAGGTGTGATGTGAATTGTGTACCACGATCAGATGTTATGTGATCAGCCTATCTAATTAGTGATCAGAGCCCGGTCACATGATGCGGCTGACGTGTTACTTAATGGAATAGCTTCTGACCAACGAGTGAATCGATCCATAATTGTAAATAAAAGTGTACAGCTTTGTAGTAGCGGAAGCGGTGAATATGATCAAATCTTCAAGTTGGAGCTGAAAATTGTTGAGGCCGGTATGCGTATGAGTCTGGATTTTTCTTTGCTACGAACAACTCAGCCACGTGTTACGTAACTCATTAACACATCTCTAACAAACAAGTACAGTTAAGTAATAGTTTGAACATTGTAGTAGACAAGATCGCTATAATAGCTTCCTTACAATTTAAACTAAGCACATATCTAAGGCTCTGGGAGTGTATATTATTCAAAAATATTTAGTTTGTGGGGGCCACTTTTTGTGGTCTGAAACCCACTTTCATGGAGGTGTGTATTGTGAATACTTAGGATATATAAGTTAATATTTTGCTAAGGCTTTATCAACTTAGTTACTACTTAGAAACAGATTTTTTTATTGTAAACTACATATGTATACACAAAGTTACAAAAATATGTAGCACCAACATCCCAATATTTGTGACTGTTAGAATGGGCGTCACGGTAGATCTTCACACCTGATGATTGGAACCGGTTTTTCTATTGCGCCAGTTATTTGGCCATTGCACATTTGGAATTGAAGGCCAAGAGGAGTAGAGACGCAGATGGATCCATTTTTTATTATTAGCAACGGGGTTGATATGTCCTAGGATGGGCTTTACAACCCAGTTCCTGGGCGGCTACATTTCTTTCAAAGTTAGGACGTCAAATTACGCCTTACCATTGTCATTCTAGGTGAAAGCAACTGAACGGGGCTACTAGAAGAACTTAAATGGTCATTTCATATTAAATTCCTATCTCTCAAAAATTGTAATTTACTAATTTATCGAATAGACTTGTAATATAGAACACCATTAGGTAATTGTTGCAATCTCGTTGTCATGGATATGAGGAAACTGTCGGGCTCCCTGACTAACCAAAATATCGCCTTAAATGCACAGAGAACGCTTGCATAGGTCTTCAACTGAAATATGTAAACAACCCGTTACCTGGACACCTGGAGCTCCTTCAATCACGTTGTTTTCTAGGTCAGGTAGGGCCTTGCCCGTGGGCGTACACAGTAAAGCCGCGGAACAGATCCAACACCTTATAGGCTCTTGGATATTCCCGGTTGGATTGGCCATTGTGCAAAACTAACTGGAAACAATTGGACCTTTCTGGAACTCCGACTGTCGATGAATTGAGAAGTTCACGTAGGAACATCTTTCATTGTTATAAATGCACACAATAATCACTTCATGTGACTTTTTGCCAAAAGTGTGATCAACCTCATTCACTTGAAGAACAGCAAATGCCCGTTTATCTATCTGTGCAATAGCTTCAAAATCATAGTCTTTGTTTTTGTACAAAAGTAATTGGTCGAATAGATCTCTCTGGTATTGATTATAAGTGGACCCAAACAGGCGCCGTCTATCAAAATCGCAGCCAGCTGAGCTGCAAACTGTGATATCAGGCCAGGTGAACTCTTCACTCTGGCCATCGACGCTGGTTGTTACCGGCACACTGCGAAACCTAATATCCATGTTGTACACGGTTAAGCTGAAACCAATGGAAACGCAAACAAGTACGAACAGCCAGAGAAACCAAGAGATATTCTTCTTAATAGCTTCTCCACCGTCAAAACTTTCAATTTGATACCATTAGCATCATCATCACCATACATTGCTTCATCTTTTCAGTTTCTTGTGCAATATTTTGTTGTTTGCCATCACTAAATTGTTTCATTCTTCTACCAGTTTTATTTACTTATAGTTCGCCAACGTTTTTCGCAACTATGTGTGACTCAATTTCAGTATCATCAAATTCTCGTTGCTTTCTGGCATTTCAGTCACTAAATAATATAATATAAAAGTGTGCTTGCGATTTTCAATTTTTAAAAATAAATGTGATTTTTTTAAAACCGATCACCCCAAAATGATGGCAATATTGCATCATTGCACCCAAAGTTGTTAACCTGGGCACAATTTGTAATGTGACATTTGGATCACTGGTACATTTAGGGCATATTGAAAATTGTTTTTAATGCAATAATACAGCAATTTTAAACAATTTATATAGTTCAACAGAAAATTGTTTAAGTCAGAATTCACCAAGCAGCCCACTCACTGGCAAATTATCATTGCACTCTCTCTCTCTCTCTCTTTTTTCCTCTCTGCCTTTCTCTCTATACATGAAAACGATAGCATTAGAGAATATTTACAACAATTTTTTGTAAAATGAACAATGTGATCAATGGTATTTACAGTTAATGACAATTACTATACATGGACTTTGGGTCTCACTAATCATTTAATAAATAACAAAAACTTACTTGCAATATCCAAGGGGTTATAATAGGTATCTAATAGGAATGTATACTTTCATCTGTAAATGGCTAAGCCAATGAAAAACATTTTAAAATTAATTGACAGATTTCTTTACACAATGAAGGAATTTAAATAAACATTATTTAGCTTGTTGATGATAATCAGGACAGACCAGTGACCCTTTTCTCTCCGTATTTTTAATACGTACCTAGCCATATTTAATAAATACTTCAATATGCTCTCAGAGAGAGTTTTTGTACACCAAATTTCTCAAAATGTTCTGGCAGAGAACCCCCCACAGACACCCGAAACATACAAAAGTCTGCCTCAATTTTCAAATGCACATAATATATTCTAAAAGAGAGCTTCATAAACTCTCAAAGAGCGTACTTTTACTCCCAGTTTTCAGGTTCTTCTGGATGTGGACGACCATACCCACACCAAGAGGGGGGACGTTTTCAATTGATCAAAGCAGTAGAACATAAATGATTGCACTAACTTCAGAAAAATAGGTACAAGGAATTTGTCTCAAAGAACAGTCTAAGGTACAGAACATAAAAACAAAATTAGTCTATTGTTTTCCTGTCTATGATTTACTAGTCACTATTCATAGAAATGTTAATCGATAAACATGAATAAAATCTGCTGTCTTTATATATGGAATATTTAGCAGTCTTTCAGTTTTTAGGCGAAATTTATTTAATAGAATGATTAAAGTCGCCGACTTTATTGGGACATCATTAAATAAATTGCCAAGAAATCTGTACGTATTGACTTCCCCTTTACAGTTTGCATGAAATTTCAACTTAATGTCCTCTATTTACAGATAGTTCAGGGACTACCACTTCTTTCATTTAATTTCGAATTCTCTGTTCGGTTAGAATTCGAAATTTACAGAAAATACCATTTGAAATCTGCTTCATTTATTGTGCAAATTATTTGTTACTTAGCACACTTAAAACATCCATACAATAAACAGAAAAGATGAACCAAAAGGAAGACATGACAGAAAACTATTCGTATTTTATTAGGAAAATTATTTATATACAGAACATTTTAAAAACAACAAATTTTATAACTTTAGTTTGGAACCATACGTATTCTTAATGAAATTTTCTAGTTGTTAAGAGATATAGTACGGAATAACTTTCATAAATGTGGTTATTCTGTAACTCTTATTTTGTATACTGGTCACCATACCTGAGGAAGGGGTGCAGGGCAACGTGTCTCTCCCCTAAATTCAAAAAAGGGGAGGGAGTCAATATTTTATGGTTTACATTTGTAATGCTATTTTTTAATAATTTCATAAAGATTCTTTAATTAATTTAGTATAACGTCATTGTATAATTAACTATGTCAACTAGAAAAATAATCTACTGCTTAAGGCAAATTGCGGTTTTTAGATAATTAACTAAAATAGCAATAGCATAGGGATGTCTATTTTACTATATTTATTAAATCTATTGCTTGCAGTGTCATTGATCTTAAATTGTTTGAAAGGTTTAGCACAACTTTCACATTTTTCCTTGATTCTTGTAGCTAAATGTCGACCAGTTTACTCAATGTAGGAGCAGTCTTGATCGTCAAAACAAGAGCATTTGTGGACGACATTAGCTTCGAGAATTGAAGGCGTGTTATCTTTCAAAGAAAACGTTGAACCAATCTGTGTTGTTTTAAAGGATATACTGATTGGTATGTTTCTTTTTTACACAATGTTTTAAGTTTATTGATCCGAAACTATATAATTATATAAAGCAAGTTAATCGCTTATTGAATAAATCTTTGTTGAACCGTTATTTTTAAATAGTTTAACTAACTATCCGTTGTTTCTTTTTGTTTAATAAATTATTGTATTTTATTAATGACTTTATTGTTATTAATGTAAACATAACAAATTTAAGTCTGACGATTTTAAAGTGAATTTACGAAATTAGTCACCATTTCAGAATAAACATGGTTGTATAAAATCACTCCTCCTGTTTATCCTTAATAATGATCATGTAAATGCTATTACTATTTGGTTTCAGAACTGTTTTTTGCTGGAAAAATACATTTTGGGACTAACTTCACTTTTTCGGAGAGTCACCTTACACAAAAATAAATTATCCGCAGGACAATTGAGTGGGCTGATTACTCAAATTTAATTTATAGAAATATTTGTTATAGAAATAGATTTGCAATCTCCCCATGTTATATATCTACTCCTTTTTGGTGTACCTTCGCTTAATATGAGTAAACTGATATCAATAAATTTCATTGTTTGTTAAATAATTCTTGTTTTAATATTTTATGAAAGTGACAAACATTGTATTCTAAGCTACCAATAAGACAGTTTGACTGCCATCAGCCGGACACGTCCACTAAATTCGACTGCCTCTCTTTCAGACCAGCTGGGTACCCTTGACCGTTCAGCCTCTCAACAGTGTGAGAACGTCTTAGGCTTGGGGACCCTCATTCGAGTGGTCGACTCCAATCCGCTGTGTTTTGTAGCAGTTCGGTCACCTCATAGAGGATGTGGCTCTTCACCACACCCAGACGGTCCGGCTTCATGAGCGGCAAAGACTCATCACCTCTGACATTAGCTATTCGCATCAAAGAAGCATGGGGAGTGGAAGCCCCCCTTTACTTTGAAGTAGATACCTCTTAATAGCATTTTAATGTTACTGCTATGCCTCAGCCTTTATAAAAACTTAAAATTGGTCAATTTGTTGTTGTTGAAGAAAACCAAAGCGAATTATAGAGCCTCGGTAGGGTTGTATGATTTAACCATTTGGCCCTGATCAGATGTCAAAGTGTAGCCGCAAAATAGGTCACGGTTGATGACCAGATTCAAATGCATAAATAAAAAGAAACCATGACCTTGAAAGTAACAATTCTTCAAAACACGAAAAGTCACACTGTTCACAATAAAACAGCACAAAGATACCTTTGGAGCAGATTCATACAATAATTGATTTTGTCTAAGGCCCAATCAGGAAAGATAACATAAGTACTCCTGTCAGACAGCGAGTGGATGAAGTTGTTGTTGTTGTTGTCGTCCTACAGGTTCTGCCTCTTCAGCTTCACTCTTCTCCACCATTTCCAATAATTCAGGGACGCCTCGGGCTTTTGCCAGCTGTCCTTCAGCTCCTCCAGCCCTAACT
>JAUYWI010095730.1:0-11911 GCA_034780595.1 Parotoplana pacifica | reverse complement strand
TAAATTTAACTTATAGGGGTGATCGCCCCCCTATGAAACATTTCTGGATCCGCGCAGGAACACGAATCGGTCCAAAATATTGAGATACTTTGAATGTGCGGCTTGACGCCGGAGCAATGTGATTTTTGTGAGGTTTGATACGTGAGGTCAAGCATTGTTATGTACCAAAACAGCGTTTTTGCACATAATGGCTTATGTGTTTGCATCAGTTCATATGTGATAAAGTATTCAAATGTTTCATCCAGCAAATGCATAATACTCTTGTAAATTAACCTTTTCATTGTTATAAAGAATTTAGTAAAATCTGAGTCCTTTAATATTCACTTCAATCACTTCTTTTAGGGATAATTGAAACGTCACCTCCTGGGGTGACCAAGATGTTGGGGTTGAAGGAGAACCCAATGGACGCAATTAAAACATGTTTGTTGATGTAGATTGTTCGCTGTTTTATGTTCCTTGTCCTTGATACCCGAAGGAATTCTCTTGAACACAGGACTCTTTCATCCTTCTTCTCTTGGCCTATTAAAATGTGAAAGTAATCGGTCGTTTACCGATTTTAAATTCATATCCTCTGTGAGTATTTTTCTCTATCATGAAGTAAGAAACATTATGTATTGCTGCCAAATTTCTCCACCTCCGGTGTGTATTTCTGCTGCAGCAATTGTTGCAAACAATCTTATTCTTTCGTCAGATTTCGTCGTGGATTAGATATTCGTGCTCCATCAAGGAACGTTTTTAGATTTCGTTCACATCTCTTTCTGATAGATGTCTACCTAAGCTATACCTAAAATAAACTTTGAGTAGCTGCTGCAACTGATTAATTTGTCTTTAACATACAATTATGACATGAATTTCTTGTTTACTAATACCTATTGGGTAAAATCCATCTGATAAATAGAGCAATCTAATTTTTAATTTGAGCCACAGATTACATTATTAATAAATTTCAATTTATTTTAACCCCTTCCATTTTGTAATAATTGAATTTAGATGTATAAAATTAAAAAAACAGAACTTCTCAAAAGCCGCTAAAAAAACCATGAAAAAGATAACGTTTTTATAGGAAATGTATGAATTTTTAGGTAAGAATTATTAAAACATAAAAAAGTACGGAAACAAGGTTTTGTATGTTAAAGTAAACTATAAATAGGTAAACCAAAGCTTTCATGAAAAGTTTTTTTATCATAATTTGTAGCCTAAGTTGTTTAGATTGAAATTATAATGAAATATTAATATTTAATTGGAATATACACAAAAATAATATTTACAAATGCATGTAGCTACTTTGTTATCTATATTTTTATGTATGTATTGGTTTACCTGTGTATAGTTTACGGCTTTCGTTTCAAAAAAATAATTTAGTTCATACAAAACCTTGTTTTAATATTTTTTATGCTTTGATCGTTTATTTTCAACAGTTCATATTTTTCTTTTAAAACTATATATTTTCTATTTTTGTAACTATACTAAATAAATTAATTTAAAAAAAAAATTTTAATTGGTTTACATAATATCAAATTATGTTTTAGTCAAGTGTATTAAATGCTTTATTAGTAATTTTAAAATGATAATTTTATAAACAAATTATGGATAAACAAGTTCTTTATGATAATTTATTTAAATGGGTAAGTGATTTGATACAGAATTGATAAAATTAGTTTTTTTTGTTTTTACAAAATTAAAACTCATCATACTGAGTTATAAATACCAAGTTTAATTCTTCACTAACTAAGACAAGAATAAAATAGCTCAATCAAATAAGAAGAAACGAGTAAATGGCTCAATGAATACTAAGAAGATATGTTTCCAAGTACATTTATTTATGTATGAGCAAGATATGATCAAATAGGTAAATTCTTCCTTAGCCAATGAAGATTTTATTAACCAGGTGAACTTATGCATCAATATTAATAAAGCACCTTGATTGAGTTTGAAGTATTATAAAATATGACAATGAAATTAAGCATATTACAGCAAATCACATATTAGATGTAATCAATTTATGTCAACTCTATTTATTGAAATTATTGCTGAATAATAAAACCAAGCCTAAAAAAACAATTTCTATATTGGAAATGTCTAATTTGATGGAAGTGTGTCCTGATAAGATATACCTATATATTATTGAAATTCTTATTCATTCATGGTCATATACATCTAAATATTTTTTTAATCCTTACTTAGGCCATTAGGGTCAGTATTTCTTGAATAAGAATAAGATATTTTACTAGGTAACTAACTTATCATTAAAATAACATATTCAATAAAAAACCTTTGACTTTGTTTGCTTTTTGGTTTTAAGTACTAGAAAACAATTTTTTACCATATTTGTTTGGTCAATATATGTCCAAGAAGAATTTTAATATATCTGGATGTATGTCCCAAAATAGACTCAGCCTTACTATTCATAGAAAATGACAGTTTTTATTCAACAAAACTGATTTTCAATGAACAATATGGTGATTTGTTTTTTTAGGCTGTATTTAGAGACATGATGGTGGTGGCAGTGTCTCTAATCTTAAAATAATCATTCAAAATATTAGAGACAAGGCAAAAAAATTAAAATTTTTGGTAAACAATGTTTCAAAATTTATAATAATAAGTATTATAAAAGGAATTAAAATATATGACTTCATCAAACTCTTATTTAAAAAAATGTTATTTAAAAATATTTCATTATTTTGAAATTAATAATTTTTAGTATTGTAGCTACCCTAATACAATATTTCCCTAAATGTTTAATGGTAGAGCATTTAAGTGTTTTAGATTAAAAATAATTTTTCACCATACATGTCCCTAATATTTTGAAGAATTATTTTTGAGAAACAGTCACCACTGCTATGTGTCCAACTACAGAAAATTAATAACTAAATTAATAGAATGTTCACTAATAAGGGGGAAGGGGGTGAATCTGTTTGCTATATTTTGTTCATTTTTTATAATTAAAGGCTCTAATGTTACATTAGGTTGCTGTCTCTGCAATTTTGTTTAGAGTCAAAAAATAGAAAATATTACACTTTCAGATTCACCCCTGAGTGGGGTGAATCCAGAAATTAAAAAGGCATGTGTCAGTTCAGATATATTTTATCAAGAATAATATGTACATAATAAAATACTGTTTTAAATATAAATTGCATTTATTCTGAACTTACACCCATTTAAAGTTAATTAGTGAAAGTGAGTAACCTGACATATATCAGAAAAGTTTTTAAAGACTTTTTTGGTATACATTTATTTAATTTTTTTTTAAAATAAACTTCTGATGACTGTAGCTTCAAAATGAAATATATTTATGCTTTAAAAATAATACTAAACATTCTTCTGATTGGCTAGATTAATAAGAATATTAAATCAGCTTTCTATCTCAATTAGTTTTTGAGTTAGAATATCTACAATTAATTAGTATGTTTTATTATTTGCACCTGGCATTTCCAATTTTGCCTTTGGTATTTTGAGATTCATTCATATTTTAAAGTGGTTCTTAGCACAGATAAAGGTTATGGTCAAAGCTATTATTTAATATTGTAAAATATTTATGTCATAGATATGACAAAAAATGTTTGTAAAATATTTGAAAATTTTTTGAAGGTTGCTTTTGGTACGCATTTTTTAAACATATTTTGATAGACTTCTGATGCCTGCAGCTTCAGAATGACATATTCTTATGCTTTAAAAATAATACCAAATAGTCTCCACATTGTCTGGATTAATTAGAATATTAAATCAGCTTTCTATTTCAATTAGTTTTTGAGTTACAACCATTCAAAGTTTATTAGTGGAAATATTTCTGGATTCACCCCTACCCCCCTTATTCAATTATTCAAATTAATAGGAAACAATGTATTTATGTAATTTACAGACTTAAAACAGGATTATGTTAAAAGAGCCTTTGGTACAATATAGGGTTAATCAAGCAGTGTTAGTTTCACAATAATGTTAAAAACTATACATTTTATTAGTGTTATTGATTTAAAAAATATAAAATATGTAGTTAAACTTAAACCATTAATTAGTCCTTAAGAATACTGTACATTCAACAAAGCTGAATTTTGACAAATAGCAATTTGTTATATTCATAGATAATTTTGATAAATAGATTTTACAATGAATTAAATACCTAAAATAAACATTGAAAATTAATGTGAACCCTAACAGCAGAAAAATAGACAAGCAATACAACAAAAATAAAAATCACTACATAGACTGAAATAGAAAAGAGAAAGGAAAATTCAGTAAATTAAAGTTAGTAAAGTTAAATCAAAATATAGTAATACAGACAAAAGAACCATAAAAACCATCAGAAGAAAAGCACTTAAACTAAAAACTTCTTCCACACACAGACCTCTTCTTTTGCTTTGATGTCTGGCTTCTTTTTGCAAATCATCATAGCCTTGTTAAGCAAAATGTCAGGCAGGTCATGGGCCTGGCAGACGACCTCACTATTGAACCCATCACAACACCTTTGGGTATGCAATAACATGTTGCAAACACACCTAGTATGGTATTCTTGTATTCATTGTCAGAGAAAACAAGTATGAGCAACCTAATATAAAACTGTCCACACATGGCACAAAGAAGTTTGTAGATGACCATCTTACAAAAGCACAATTGCTTTCCCCTAAGAGGACACCCAATAATTGAACCCACATGGGATACTAGTGGAGGATTGCCAGAGAGGGCATGCCAGTCTACAGGCCTTTCCAGAATGCAAGAGTCTGGTCAGCCAAGAGTCTAAGTACTACATATCCCCAGAAAGAGAAGCAAAAGAACTTTTTACTCTCAAGTTTTTATTGTGGGGCTTCCTTGAACAAGTAGAAGTGCCAAGTGTGGACAGTTTTACATAGGCAGCTCCACTTGCGTCTTCCGCCAACGAATACGAAAACACCTTACTAGGTCTGACTCTAACATGTTCCTGCATTACCCAAAGGTGTCATTTTGGGTTCAATGTCGGGGTCCTCTGCCAGAACAATGACCTGACTGACTTTTGGTTTAAGGAGGCTGTAGTGATTCGCAACTGCAGGACAGACATCAACGCAAAAGAAGAGGTCCGCGTGTGGGAGAAATTTTTAGTTTAAGGGTTCTTTTTGACCGTTTTTTATCTTTTATCTGTATTATTATTTTTATTACTATTATTTCGATTTAAATTTATCTTTATTTCTATTTTCTATTTTAGTGTTTTGTGTACCTAGTGTTTATTGTATTGCTTGTTTTTTTCTGCTCTGTTGTTATGTATATTTGTCTTTTGTGTATTGCGCTGCCTTTGCTGTATGTTTATTTCATTACGTCATTATGTGATTTGCTGAGTGTGCTTAGTTTGGTTGTTATTATTTGTTAATACGTCAACCTGAAGATGTATGTGGTAGATCCATGAATATATTTTTTACGAAACCCAGCTTTTTTCTTATGCTTCGTGAGCCATTTCACATTTGTTTCTTCCGTGTATTTTTAGATTTAAAAGGGAAATTACGCCTATATAATTGGACATCAGTTTCCCTAATCTGTCATCAGGCCGACTGCGATATTTCATAGATTGCAATTTTGTTTAAGGAAGGTGTCAGGTACACCTTCAATTAAAAAAAATGTCCAGTGTATTCCTAGTTTTCATGAAGACAGTTTTTGAAAGAAAGTTGTATTGGAATTGCCCTGTACTGTCTACCAATTGTTAGAAATTAAAAAAGAATAACTTAGCGCTTCCATTCACCAGCAGCCTGGATAACTCAGAGCAGAGTCCGTGTTTGAACCTACCTACCATTTACGAGACTTAAAAAAGGTCGAATCCGGTCTCGTGGTGGCTTATGCTAGTGAAAAAAATTAATATATATACATAGATTTAGTTCGGGGAAAACCAATTCAGTCTTTGTTACTCTGAAATGTAAAACTTTTAATTAGGTACCATAAAGAAAATGAGCCTTAGAGAAAATAAATACTTTTAGAATAATAAATGGTCTTCCTTAATATTTTATTACTTTCATTGAAAACCTACACGTTTACATATATGATAAAGGAAAAATAGGGAAAACCATGTTTTAATAATTTTAAATTTCTTGTGTAAGGAATTCATTTGTTTTGTTGTTGTTTCAGAAGAACATTTATTACAACGTAGAATATTTTTTGGTACAAAATACAACTATGGAGGAAAACGTAACTGTCATATTTTTATATAAAATTGTGCCACAATCATAATTTAACTTAATTCATTCACAAGCAGCAGTTGCAGCTTGTCCTATTTAGTCTTTTGCATACCCTAATACTTATACTCCGTTTGACTTCCTAAAATGCGATTAGTTACTCGAATCGTTATTTCAGTTTTACATTCAGATTATATCAAAAAAGATATCCTGTTTAAAGAATTCATTAAAAGCAGATGAAATTTTAAGATGCCGGTATAATAATATTGTCCTATTTATGTCTGGTATACCATATCTATAATACAAAGCCTGGAGGTCCATATTCTTCAGAAAAAGAGTAGACAAATGTCAGTTTGATGGGGGGGGTGGGGGAGAAACCGACCATAAATATTTTCGTACCAATCAATACCTAGACACAAATATGTTAAACTTATGCAACTCTCAGAATGTGGATCGAAACCATGTCCCATTAACATGTTACGAAGGACGTATCGATAAAAACCCAATTTTTGTTTTTTTTAGTATTTTTAAAGCAGTTTTATAAGTATTTTTAATGGTCACCGCAATGAAATATCATATGAATATATTGGGCTTGTTCTATTGCAAATTTATGTAATTAGAATATCTTTTTTTGTGGTGTAGTAAGTACTGTCTATATCACTACTAAAAGTAGAAACATATGTAGATAAAATGTGCAATAATTTATTAAATTTCCGAATCTCTGTAACTTGCTACCAAAAGTAATATTTGCTTCATTTTACAGTTATTTCCTAAAAGTGTGTTAAGTTATGTAGCAAAATTAAAATAAAGAAATGTTAACTATTATGATTAATTTATTAAAAACAAATTGTAAATCGAACAAGATAATGAATGTACCGGTAACAAATAAATGTGTTATAAAATAATTAAATATGGATGGCAACAATATATGAACATAGATGGGACTTAAAATAGAGATATTGTAGAAATATGAAAATTTGATAGGATAATTAAAAAAGCTTCCAATAGGTAATCAGAAATACAAGTAAAATAATCTATAAAAAGTTTTTCATCATCATTGTTTCAGATTTCAATTTATAAATTAACTAAACATTACCATTTTTAACTATGTACCCATACAATTACATAGGAAAATAACAACATTACCATATTTTACTTTAATTATTGTGCACACAATGTGGTATTACAAGCTACCTATACGCAAATTTAAATTAAGTATATCAAAAAAGATGTTAAAAATAGATCCACCATCGAACGGTGTGTCTCCATATCTAATAAAAAATAAAATTTAATTTGCACAATAACCAAACGAGTGTTTCGTGTTTTTCGAGCATAAAATTTTCACATATAAATATAATAAAACAATCAACAATCAACAAAATACTTTATATGTATATATCAATTCATATGATCCGTTAAATGTAATGATAACGTTTCGGCGTATGAGGTAGATAAAGATTATGCACAAATAAAATGTGACGAAGTTCGGAAGTATCCACTACGTTTTGTACGAGTATGATACATTGATACATTGATACAGATATCTTTATAACACATGGACACAGAATTTGTTTGTCTCAACAGAAAGAGCCGCTGAGATTTGGAAATACAATTTTGTTTTTAAAAAAAAGTCAAGACAATGGTTTAGCAGTCGTCTTGTTGGTATATGTACATTCATAAAATTTGAAATTTAATACTTGAATTTAAAAAAAGCAATATTATTGCACAGCGCAAGCTAAACCAACCGTTCGCCTTTACACACAGCAATTAGATACAGATTACAGTAGGACTTCTTTTTGGAAATACTTGCTATTTTAGACTAAATCTATAGCTGAAAAAGAAACTCGTTTATATTTCCTCATTTCTATTTTAAAAATAACAACTGTTGCCTGACTCACAAGCGCATGAGTTTTAAAACCTCCAAAATGCCATATCCAAATTTCACTAGGAATGTACAGTACTAACGTAGTATCGCAAAAATAATAATAAAAACTCGATTTTAGAACAGGTTTTAGAATACCTAACTTCTCTACACAGAGTTAGAATTACTGGTGTCAACAATATAATATTTTAGCACTCTCTGATGACTACTTTTAACTAAAAATATCTCATTAATATTTAAGTAGCCTGTTTAAATTAATTTCTGTGCTTATAACAGAAACTAAATTTAGGTAAGTATTGGTTATATTTTGGTGAAAGTAACATTTTCCACCAATTATATTCTGCTCATGTAGACTACTCAATAAGCCTTAATGCCATCGGCTGAAAATACACACAATGACTAATAAAAAAATATAATCACAAAACAACAAACACCAAAAAACGGACATTCTATGCTATTACCACATAAACCAGTTTTGATTCTTCTCTTGACTGCTGTGGTGATTATAATTCCACAAAAGATGCTGTAACAGATCTATGTCTGCCATATCAACTAACCAATGATTGTTACTAAATAAAAATCGCGATTTTTGAATAAATGCAATTAATGTTAAGCGCTGTACAGGTCGATTATAAATGCTGAATTTGCATGGGCCTACTATCTATTGATGCATCATAACTACATAGAAATAAAAAATCAATAGAGAGATTTTGGTAAACAATCTATTACAGCAACTCCTCCACACGATATAACTCATAGAGTAACAATACTTTATGTAGGCATATTTATTCTATGATATAACTGTATGTCGTACATTCTAATATTACAAGTTCGCTATACAAATGATAGGGCCATGTTTATTTTTATTTATACAATTTTCTTAATATTTTATTGAACACTGTATGACTTATGTACAATGACACTTCAAACGAAACACTATATTGTACATTTTTCCAAAACAAGGCAAGACAATAATAACGAAGAAAGTTGCTCCCCGCGTATTTTACAAGTAATCACGAATTTGCAGAAGACAGCGCGTGCATGCAGTGGATCGTGATTGAATTCAGTGACGAAATCTCGACTGCTCAAACCTCAGCCTGCACATGTGGAAACTGGGCGTATCACTGAATTTACAACGTCGCGGTTTCCCTTGTTTTTTGGCGAAACGGCAAATAGAAAATTTGTCGCGACAATAACTCTCATGCACATTAACGTAACACGAGTTTGTATCATGCTTTTTCGATTCAATACGCTCCATCTACAATAATAGTACAACAATTGGCATTTTTAAAAACGACAAAATTTAATCCTTAACAGTTTCAAAGTCATTTAGTGTTAAAAAAAATTAAAACTGAATAAAGAAGTTCATTAAATTAAAAATATATCTTGGTATGAAAATACAAACAAACCTTGCAGCGCCTGCATTGTCTTCTGTATAATTTTGAGAAACCTTTACGTTGTTTTCTGGACACATCCCTCCACTTTCTCTGGAATGAGCAATCATTAAACACAGCAAATGAATTATTCTTGTAAGTATGGTAATTACCTAAAAAAGAAGAAAACAAACAAATGAAATGTATTTGATTTGTCTGACACATCCATGCTACCAACTCACTATTATTAGAATATACTTTCAGCATTTTTTTTCTAACTACCTATGTAGAATTAGATTAATTTGACCATCTGCTTAGCTTAAAATATGTATATATTGTAATAAAATAAAATAATTGAAGTCTTATGCTTTTGCCCAGGCGTGTCTTCGTTAAAATGCAATTATTTTTTATTAATGTAATGGAGTGAACCTAATAAACTAAAACTAATGTTTTATTTTTAACATTATTTGAATGAACTGATAAAATTCGAAATGTTGACAGATATAATTAGATTTCTATGTTGTACTTATTGTATTTCTACTTAAATTTACTTAGGATATTATACTGACTGTTATGCTTCAGCTTGGGTGTAGAACAAGATGCACATGATTACATATGTAGTTTTGTTTTGATCTTGAAAGGATGTTGTTTTTATGTTGAAGCAATATTTATATTTTTACACATCTTTTGGTTGGATTACATTCATTACTCTGATGTTAGTGCTGTCAAAGGCTTGACAGATATTATTTTTATTTCTTATTGTGATGTTTGCTGTAGTAAAGATTTTATTCTACTATGATAAATAATGTACAAAAGTTTGTCGTAACTGACAATTTTGCGCTTTAAATTATTTTAAATAAAGTACGATTCTCTATTGTGTGTTCCATTTTGGATTTAAATCTAAGAGTTAGTAACGGAGCTGTAGGTTGTAGATCCAGTTAGGTCATTAGAAGACAAAGCCAATATTTGCTTACTCCACAATAACTTTAATCTCCACTTTAAAAAATCTATCGTAAAATCGCTTAATAATTACAATTGTTACATGTTACACTAACCAGTGATAATATAAGTCCTTCCGCGGACGAGATTTTCATGATATATGCCCATACCACGATATATTAAGTACAGCTTCTGGTTGCGTCTGTTGCGGCCCTAAACAGAAGTAATAAATCAATAGTCAACAAGACAACAAATAACCATCACATCAATATTTTACTAAGCATAGTATCATGAAGAACTGGAGAACACAAAGGAAGGAAATATCAAATTGCGTTCTAAAACATCACAATCAAAAAAACTTATACTACAGATTGTGGAGAAGTGGGATGTCAAGCAGTCAAATGGCAATCAACAGTTAATGCCAAGAAAAAAAGTACTTTCAAAATTAAGTTAAGTTAAAGTTAACGCAATGCTTTACACAAAAAAGTTATTAGAATATAATCAGTAACTACGAGTATTCTCGGACAGCGTACATATACATAATTATTTAAATTATTCATAGCCTACATGTCGTTCAAATACCTTTTATTTACTTTGTTATAAAATTTCCCAATTTGTGATTTTAATCTACTTATTGAATACGTGAATACATGTGAAATGAAAATTTAATCACTATTTTGTATGTGAACAATAATAACAATCACGTGCAGTTATATACTTCGTTATCGGAGAACTATTATTACATCTGTTACTATCGTTACAATATTACAATGTACAATTGGGTGTGGGCGTATTAAAACTCATCATTCGACGAAGACAATAATAGGAAATCATATTGCTGGACGTGCTACGAAAGGAAACCAAAAGTATGTAGATAAAAGCATTTTTATACCCTTGATACAAATGTTAAGAGTAATAATAAAAAACAGCTATACCCTGATAAAAAATACTACTTATCTATATTACTCGCCAATGATAGCCCAGGACAGCTGTTTCGGTCCTGCAGTTGGGCCTCAACAGCCAGGCACAATCACAGCCTGGGCATTATAAAATGTTCGTATATTTCATGTCAAAGCATAAAAGCAAAAAATGCTATAGTAGCATATAAGAAAAGACAAAGTATAAGATTTTGAAGAAATATATTGGAAAGCCTGTGTTTTTATTAAAGGGCACTCACGCTTTCAAAGCAGATTTATAGTATATTTTTTATCAAAGTATGCCTACTTTTTAATTATTACTCTTAACACATTAATTGGCCAGGACCTGCTTTGACAGCGACAGTGTCCTTCAATAAGAAAACAGGCTTTCCAAAATATTTCTTCTGAAAATCTTCTATTTTCACTTTTCTTATGCAACTATTGCAAATTTCTTTTCTTTTGTGCTTTGATATAAAATGTACGAAAATTTTATATTGTTCAGGCTGTGATTATACCTAGCTGATGAGGCCCAACAAGGCCGAAACAGCTGTCCTGCGAGTAATATGAATAAGTACAGGGTGTAACACATAGATATACCCGGTCAGAAAAAAAATATTTTTATCAAAATAATAATCTATGTTTCTACTATTGTAAATAATTTATGACCTAAAT
>JAUYWI010095719.1:0-11911 GCA_034780595.1 Parotoplana pacifica | reverse complement strand
AACTAATTGAGATAGAAAGCTGATTTAATATTCTAATTAATCCAGACAATTGGGAGAATATTTGGTGTTATTTTTAAGGCATAAAACTATTTCTATATGAAGCTACAGTCATCAGAAGTGTATTTTTAAAAAAGTTTAAAAAATGTACATAAAAAAACAATACTTATTCAAAACTGTTCTCATATATTTCAAAAGTGTAATCTTTTCTATATTTTGACTCTAAACAACATTACATAGCAACAGCAATAGTTTTTTTTATAATTATAAACAAACTAATGTAACATTAAAGCCTTTTATTGTAAGAAACAATCTTTTACTAATAAATGAGCAATAAAAAATAGCAAAACCTTCCATATTCACTCCTTAACATTAAAGCTCCCCTGACATTTCCAAATTCACCCCATATTTTAAAATGGTGCTTAGCAAAAATAGAGGTTATGAACAAAGCTATTATTTAATATTTGTAAAATATATATGTTATAGATAGATGCTAAAAAATATATTAGCAAAGTTTAAAAGTGAATGGCTTGAAAATGAAATATATAGGAAAAGTTTAAAAGATCACCTTTTGGTATACATTGTTTAATAAACTTCTGATCACAGTAGCTTCAGAACCAAATATTTTCATACTTTAAATATAATACCAAATATTCTTCCATTCAATTGTCTGGATTAATTAGAATATTAAATAAGCTTTCTATCTCAATTAGTTTTTGAGTTGTAATAGCCATTTAAAGTTGTGAAAGTATTTCTGCATTTCCTCCTTTCCAAATTCACCCACACCTACCTTAAATACTTTTTGTTTTGAAATTTCTATTTAGAAATATATACCTACCTAGTCATACTTCATAATTAATACTTAGTGCTAAAATAAAAGAAAATATATGGTTATGCTGCTGGCTGAATATAAAATAAGACTGACTAGGTACCAAATATCCTCCTCTATGTACCACTGTGAATGTGACACTGGGTTCTCCAAAGTGGAATGGGTGCATATCAATCCCCCTTCCCCCCAATGTATGAAAGAAATATTCTGAAGTAGAATCTAAAAAAATGGTCACATTTTTCAGGAAAATAATTATAATAAATATGCCTCAGGCTTTACAATATATATCTATAGCATTAAATACATGTAATTAGAACATCATTAGTATATAAATATGCTACTAAATTGCTGTTGGAAAATAACAATAAACATTCAACAAATGAATCAAATAAATGGAAGTTGGTTAACAAACAAACTGACAAGATTGAACCCTGGCCATCCTTTTGGAGATAGGGAGGTTATGCTACACTTAGGACTTAGTTAGGAGCCGAGGATTAATGTAAATGAGCTTGACTAAATAAAATGTCAGTAGTAATTCATTTATATGTGTTAGGTAATAGTTGCTTGTAACAGTGAATTGTCTTTCACGAGGAATTTAACTATTGATTTATATCCAAGTCAAGATAAGCTGACTTTTGAGTTATTTCTTACCTTTAGTCCATGTAAGTCTTCAACCATAGTGTCATCTTTCCAAATTTTAGGATAACTTATTCCAACATTTTTGGAGCAATTTATTTCTGTCATTTTTTAGTCTTACAGTGTAAATATGAATTTATTAAAATAGTTTCTTTATTCTGACATACTATATGAAAGACAATTATAGCATTTAATATGTTATAAAACATAGAATTATTTTATATATTTTGTTAAATATTTCGATGGAAATCCTTTAAAACCAAACACATTTTGCTACAATATGCACCTGCAAAATCGTTAATGACAGATATTTGATTTAATTAGTTATTAAAAACAAATTTAAAATAGATTTTTAGAAACTGATTTCTTAACCCCATAAATGAATCTTTTGAAGTAAACGAACGATAACCTATTTCGTACCGGAAGTGCATAAAGTCATAGATTTGTAGTAAATTACCTAAATAATATACCTACCAATATAAAACAAGAATTTACATAAAAAATTCCGCAAAGAAATGGTCTCCAAAAATAATAAATTTCTGAATTTATTTAATTGCACTACAAATATTTTTTAAATAAATGTTGGAAGTTCAGATATACAGTATTCATATCGTAGAATATTAATAAAAATTAGACATGTTTTTCGTATGCAAATAGTAAGATATTTAAATACCTATTTGTTTTCGCTATATCTAGGTTTATTGAAAACTTGAATGGTTCACTATGTAAATAATGAGGGTTAACAGTCTTACTTTTTTATATATAACTTTCAGAATTCTTTACGCAAGTTAACCTGTAGATCTTAGGCAAATCTTATAGGTATTTCAAGTTTTGTAAGATCTAATTAAGAAAATTGTCTCAATTTATAAAAATACACTTCGGGTTAGCTTTTTTTTCTATGAGACGATATCCAGGCAAATCGAAGGTAATAAGTATTTCAATGAAAATAATGTTAAAATAGTCAAGCCATAATCTATTTGATAGCACCAAAGTTATAGAGTATGTAAACAATTATACACTGTAATTCCGGATTCGCCCCGGTCCGTTTGTTCTAGGATGAACCGTTTTTTAGCACAGAATCGTTTACTAATTGTCGACTTCATCCAACATGTATAATAACAATTTGTCATGTTTTATGGTTAGAGAAGAATAGTAGGCAAAATTTTAAACAAAGGTTTTGCAATAATCGTTTTATTAAAATTTTAATTAGATTTCAAGTAAAAGTTTATTAGATAAATGAATATTTTGACTAAATGTTTAATTTATTAGTATAATTAATTCAATTAATTAAACCTACTTTACTCAAATATAGGGTTGTAATAGTTCAAAATGTACGTTGTTAAAAACATTTAGCCACATAGGATCGTAACTAATTTATCTTAAACGTTTAGTAGAAACCATATGTTTATATTGTTAATCATTAGCTGATAAAGAGGGTATACACTACCTCTCTCAATGTTTCGAAATTTTCATTTTCTGGAAGGTACCTTAATTCCCTTCATCCATCAAATCTTTGAAAGATATTGTAAGTACTTTTATTTTCCCTTGCAAATTCGAGTCCCTCCAAGATCTTGAAAGAAAATCATTCATTTTCTGGAAGGTAACTTGGTTCCCTTTGTTTCCTAGGGTTTTCTTTAAATTTTCATGATTGCCTTCCAATACTTGGAAGGCCCTTCCGGGATCTTGCAAATAGTTTGATAGTTCTGGTAGAACTGAGAAACAACAAAAAATTGAAACAGAGGGCTAGCACACCTATTGTTACCTAACTCAAAAACGTTTAATCCGATTAAGTTGATATTCTGCATTAATTTCGCTTCCCAAACTAAGGAGATTCAAAGTACTACCACTATCTTGCAAATATTTAAGTAAATCAAAGCAATCCAAGAACTTATAAGATAATGAAAGTTTCGAGACAGTTACCCAAACATTTTTGTTTTCTGAGAATCATGGCTCCCCAAAAAACTTCGTTTTTATATATGAACATCAATTATATTGTAATTAAAGAAAATATAATGTTAGTAACTACATACAAAACATAATGTTAAAGAAATTATAGAACATTATTGCCGTGAGCCTCAATTACTCCTTGCAAATAAAGAAGCAAGTTATGAAGTTCGTTGAGAAGTTTGATGTTCGTCATAGCATCCATGTGCTACTCTATCTCCTTCGGAAAATTCGCTGGCAATTTGCTGTATCCGACGAATGCTAATGACATTATCCTCGCCCCAACGCTGAACTAATAGCGTACGCATTTCTGCACATGAAAACCCATTTGCTTTTAAGGTATCAATAACAAAAATATAGTAGATCTTGCTTAAAATTTGGTGCAGCCATGTGATCGATGTGAAGACAGAACATGATGATTGATTAATTTTGAAATTTGAATTCTATGAACTTTAGATAGCTATGTATACTTATAATTTCGGTGTCTCTGTGTACTTTAGATTACTCTATACATACACAAGATTTCAATGGGTATCAATGGATATCTATACGAGAGACAAAGCATCTATGTGAACCGGAATAATAAATGAATAAAAAAATTTTTTTTGCGGAACTGTATATATTAAACTATCATTTATTTATTATTATTAAAGTATTAATCTCATAAAAATAATAATGATAATAGTTTAATATACACAATACTTATATTATTAAGAGAAAAACCGTGACTTTATCAAAATTAATATAAATGTTTTGGTAATTTTTAACAAGGGTAATAAGTATCAATCGATAGGTGGTAAATAGTTAAATAATTGACCTATACACGTTAGGTACAAAAGTACAAAATTAATGTCCTTTATCAAATGTTCTACAAGATTCAATGATGACGATTTTTATATCTTGAGTAGACTATCTAATCAAATTCAAGTACATTTAATGTGCTATAACATGAAAAGAGTATATTAGGATTTCCATTTTCGGATTTGTTTTGTCATTATTTTTAAAATGACAGATGATTCTACTCAGTCGACACGGATTTGGAAACAAGAATATCAGGAACATGTCAAACATCGAAGTGCATCACCGGCAGTATTACGTGAATCTCACGGTATTCCTCAACACACTCGCTTATCTAATCTCCAGGCATGTCTTCATTTAATAAAAGGAACTGTAGGTACCGGAATTCTTGCCATGCCGGCGGCGACACGAGATGCAGGAATTATTATTGGTCCACTTGGGATATTGTTAGTTGGGCTTTTAATCATACACGCTATGCATATGTTGATTGAATCAGCTCAGCATTTGCGACAATATTATCAACTTGAAGAAGATATTGACATGGACTATATTGACACTGTAAAATACACTTTACGCTATTCTCCTCAAAAATTTCGACGATACTGTTCTTGGTTGCCCGCATACCTTAGATTTTGTCTTTTATCAGCTCAATTTGGTTTTCTTAGTGTCTATCTAAGTTTTGTTTCGGAGAATACCCGCACTATGGTTGAGTTTTATAAACCAGTTTTCAAACCACCATTAATATTTTACCAGGGATTGGTTTTTCTTTTTATAATGCCGCTTTCTTTTATTAAATCTCTTCAGCAGTTAGCCAAATTTAGTGGTCTTGCTAATTTTCTTGCGATATTTTCTTCTATTATATCTTTAATATATTTTGTAACTAATTTGCGACCTCTTGGTGAAATAAAACTGATTCAAACAATGGAAACTATTCCTATGTTTTTCGGTGTCATTGTATTTGCATTTGAATCAATAAATATAGTTCTTCCTTGCGAAAATAAAATGAAAAATAAATCAGAACTTATTGGATATAATGGAGTGTTAAACTTAGCCATGATCCCATCTGTTTGCCTTTTCACTGCAGTTGCTTTCTATGGCTATTTGTGTTTTGGAAGCGATATAGAAGGTTCATTTACCTATTCCATTCCAATGGAACCTTGGTACTGGATGATTGTGAAACCAATGTATACCATCTCCATTTATATTAGTTTTGGACTCCAATTTTTTGTGTTATTTTCCTTTTTATGGGAACTGACGGAACCTTATTTAGGTGGAAGTGAAAAGAAAATGAAAATAGCTAATATAGGTCTACGTGCAGGATCAATGGTTTTAGTTTTTATTTTAGCAGCTATCGTGCCACATGTTGATCTTATGATATCTCTAGTTGGTTCTTTTTCTGGTGCATCAATTACATTGCTATTACCAGGAACTCTCCATTCAGTGCTTCTTTGGCGAGAAATAGTCGAATATGGTATAAATTTATCGGAAAATTGTATCAGATTTCGATATTCAAGTCTATGTGTATTAAAACTGCTGCTTATAAAAAACATTTGTTTAATTATTTTCGGTATATTCGGTGCAATAATTGGAAGTTACACAAGTATTGTTTCAATAATTAAAGTTCTTGCGAATGAAGATGAATTAAAATGATAGCTTTTCAGATATCCGTAGGTAATGAAGAATCAACAATTCACATCTGAAAAGAATTGCTGAAATTGTTTTATTTTGAAACCGACACGGAACTCTTGATATTCAATTTGTGACCAAAACCTTTTTATTGCTTGTTCTATTGCTCCATCGAAAATTTGGAATTCAGTTTCGTAATGATGACTATCCAATATAATATTATAACAGCCAGCTCAAAAGTCTATTGCAAAACACTACATGAAAGGCATTCCATTACCTACATTTTTAATCAATTTATAACTTTGATAAATATGGGAAAAAATATCACATATAATAGTTGTCATTTGGTAGATTTTTGAGATGTACATACAAATGGCTATCACTTTTCAATCTCTAATTTAGCAACAAAAATAATTTTGGCAAATTGGAAACCATTTTACTAAGTTTGAAATTATACTATCTTGTAATTACTATAGAAATCGAGAAATTAAACCAAAACTGTTGTTTAATTCTAGAAATACTTGTAACTTACATAAATCAATTTTTAAGAATAGCATTTTTTATGTCACAAAATTAGATATTGTTTTTTGATATATTTTTGTTTTTAGGTTTTATTAAATTTGAAATCAATCGGACAAACTTTTATTTTATCTTACCACTATTGCTTCCTTAAATATCTAATTATTCTTTTCAAGATAACTGTATACCAAATTTCAATCTAGAAAATAAGATATTCTTGAGACAATATTAACTTACATCCACAATTTGTTCATTATTTTTCTGCTACATGCAACACTATGAATTATTTGTTGATCGATTTTTTAAAATAAGATTGCCAAAAGGTCTAAATGATGGTTAGCTCTCCAAAAAAACACAAAAAATATACTTGAAGTAAATGAAATTAAATATGGTTAGCTATGTTTTTTAGGTTAGTATGACTCTAACTAGATATTATTAAGTAAGTAGTTATTTCGGTACATATGTAAATTAAACTAGTTTTTAAGAAAGTCGAAAACTTGATTATTGTGTATTTGGTACTAGCTACCTCTAAGTTGTACTTTAATATTGAATTAAGAGTATTATATCTATAGTTATATCGCATCTCTCTGGTAGCTCTAAAATCTTAAAAACTAGTTTAATTGCGTATCGAAGTAACTACTTACTCAATAATATCTAGTTAGAGTGATACCAATATAAAAAAGATAGCTAACCATATTTGATTTAATTTATTTCAAATATTTTTTAGTATTTGTTTTGTGAGAGATAACCATCATTTATGCCTTTTTGGCCAATCCTATTCATTTATTTTTGTTTTAATTGTATTTTGTAACTAAATAGATAACTTTTAGTAGAAAACCTATATTTGGATTATTGCAAAGCAATAATTGTATATTTATTTATTTCGTTTATTTTATATATTAAAATGGTGTATCTCACGAACCATATATCCTATTAACCTAATTTATTTTGCAATCAGCAATTAATTTTATTAAACTGATGAGACGCTTCGTTTTATATAACTAATACATATTACTTGTTTCTAGACGGTTGCTAGGGTGCATTAACAAAATAAAACCTAAATTTTTTATAGTCCTTTGGACCTTAATATATGTGTTAAGTTTCATTAATATCGGTTGAAGTTTAGGAACCATTGTCGATGATAAAGAAAGAAAGATAGATAGAAGAAACAATTTTAGAAAAATAGCAAACTTTGAGCTTTTATAGTTCGAAAAAAGCCAAACCGATTTTTATGAAATTTGCACATGTTTTCAACATGGCAAAGCTTAATGTAGTTATTAACTGAATTTAGTTTTCTAAGTTTTAAGCTGTTTGCGCTATAGATGTCCACAGTTTGGCCCATATTTAAAATCCTATACCTAATACTCACCCAAGGCTTGTCAGCTCATAGCGCTAACGGCCTTTTGCCTATTGCTAAAGTTCCCGTTTTATAATAACTTTTCACAGCACAGATTCTCTGTTCCTTAGTAAGACGTAGCATTATTACTGAACAATACTACAATCTTGCTATATAAAAATATAAATAGCAATAAAGTATGCATTATGATAGACTTTGTGTTGCATGTTGAAAATAGTTGCGTTACTTTTGATACACTACACAAAAATTAATAACAATTATACAAAATAAACTACATAAGAGTGGAGGGCTAAAAGTAAAACAAATTCAAATGGATTAAATATTACAAAGCAACCAAAAATTTTTATTTCCTTTTATGTCGTTTTTTGTCGCTTTTTTCCATTTTCTTCAGCACCGATATTATAGTTTAAACATTAAACCGATTTTAATGAAATTTGACACCTGGACTAATTTTGGAACGAGGAGTAAAATTCCGTTCTTAGAAATTTTGTGCGATTCTAAGGGACGCCAACATCGCATAGAAACAGGAAATTTTACATATCTATCTCATGTAATAATGGAATCATGAATATTTGACAACATGAAACCTTAGTTGCCATTTATGAACTGTCTTTTAATTAGAAACTATTGGTAGGGATACCAAAATGACATAGGAACAAGCTATTTTTACAAATATTAGACACATAACTATGGTTTATGCCTATTTGATCAATTAAAACCTTATTTTCCATATATGAACTTTTATTTCATATACATTTCTCTTAATTACTGTTGCTAGGGACGTCAATATGTTGCTAGGAACACTAATATTGCATAGCAACAAGGAACATTTGCAAATTTATCTCTCATAGCTATTTTTATGGTATTTCACCACATGAAACCTTAACTATATTACCATTTATTAACTTTCCGTTTAGAAATATGGCATAGAAACAGGCTATTTTTACTATAAATTTATGCCAAACATCTATGATTTCATTATTATCTGACCACATGATAACTTAATTACCAAATATGAATTTTTATTTAACGATCTAAGGACACCAATACTGCATAATAACAACTATGAATTATATAACTTCATTACAAGAATAAAAATTTAAAAATCAAATAGGTCAAAAAGTGTTAGCTCTCACTATGTATTAGTATGAATACTAATGTTTTTAGATAAATGATATTAGAGTTACAAAGTCAATAAACATCTGAAAATTAATATATAGGCTGTCCCATAAAAAATCGTATTTAAATCCAGATGGCTCGTCGCTCGATAATATTTTCATGGCTAGTGTCGGTAACCTTATGTGGTCATTTCTACCATTAAGTACTCTAATGTATCTGACAGCGACAAAGCCTTCCTGAATGGCATGGTCACTAATTATGAAAGCTTAAGTGTGAGAGGCATTCAGATACAATATATGGTACTGATTCAAGATAATGCGAGACCACATTTGTCAAGAATAACCTCCACTTTCTTTACTGAAAACCATATAATATTATTGAAACAACCACACTACTCTCGTGACACAAACCTCTATGATAGATATATTTTCCCTCGTTTAGAGGCATTTAGAGATGGAAATGTTGCAAACAGAGTTTTTAAATGACCGACTATCTGAATTCACAACTCAAAGAACGAGAAAAGCTTTCGACAATTTGGTCAGTATCATCATGATATTATTCAAAAGGATGGTAACTACTTGTAACTAAGCTGTAACACAGCTGTAACACCCTGTAAACTAATTATGTTTATCAAAAGGAACACTTGTTTATGTAAATATCTAACAAATATTAAAATTGGATTTAAAAAAGAACTTTTTTATGGGATAGCATATATTATAATTCAAAGTAGCAAGTAATTCTAAAGAGATTCAGAAAAACTGAGTGCGTTGGACTTCTAACACAAGTACTATTTTTTTTAAATTGTACAAGACTTTGTCAGCTCTAATATTTTAAAATATAATTTACCTAAAGACTAGGATTCATAGTGATACTAGTGATAGCTAACATCTAAAAATGATTTCACATATTTTAGGGTTTGAGCTAACACACTTTTTTGTCTTTTATTACATGAAATAGTTCTCTGTATAGAAATTTGACAGTTTTGTATGAGGGTGATATTTCTCTCAAAACTTAGACAAACTGTCAGTTTTGCATATTTAACTATGTTAAAATCTACAATTACAACATATAAATAGATACCAAGCTATCAAAATTTAATATTTAAGTATTGTTAACATATTGCATAATATATATCAAACTAGTTTTCAACAGTTTTCAAACTGTATTTTTTCTTTTGTAATGGCTTTGTATGTGGAAAAAGTTCTTAATTTTACATTGACATTTGATATAAGCAAAACAACAGTTTGTCAGAATTCAGCACTCGGCACTCGTAGATTATTTCGCTTACGAACAAACTGTTACCTCAACCAAAAATTATCCAAGCGCTCAGACCTGGGCAATTGAAAGATAACCTTAGGAAGGTCTACAAGGCCACCTGTGAAAGTGGTTGGCACCCCTGGATCTCTGAATCAAACTTCGAGATGAAAAATGCCAACTCATGATTAGTGAACTGTGCAAGACTACAAAGAAAGAAGCAATTTTCCTCGAAAGCATTCGAGAAGGCTAACAAGAAAGAACATCCAATCAAATTGAAGACAGATGAAAAGAAAAACAATTGATTCAAAAACACTAATCTCTAGCCAGATGAGAGAAGAGCTTAATGCCAACTCAAAAGCAGAATCAACCAGAAAATTAAGGTATCAAACAGAAAGAAACGACTAATGACGTTATGAGAGAAATGGAAGGACTGATGGACCAGTATAAAGACATAGATACCTACATTTTCATGGTTGGTTCAACTAAGGATGGAATCAAATATAGTGGAAGTGCAGCTGTTGTTTTCTATAAGAAGGAACCGGTGGACAACATCACGACTGCAGCATGAAAGGTTTGTTTCAGTTTCAAGGCAGAAATGAATGCCCTCCAAAAAGTGGGCGACAAGAACATCAATAAAGTAATCATTTTCAGCAACAACCAAGCGAGTCTCAAAACCCTGTTTTAATACGTTCAAGGCGATCAACACCTTCAGTGGCTCCCTAGTCACATTGGTATTGAGGGAAACAAAAAAGCCGTGATTGTGGGACCCAGGAGGGCACAATAAAAACATCAGCCATTGCTATAACACTTAAATACAAGTAGTGGTACATACCTTCTCCATGATAATTGCTATGCGGAATTCGACATGGCCGCATCAGACATTCTGGTACAGCTCGAATCCAGAAACCTGGTCTTCTGTTAAGCTCGGGAAGTGAAAACTGAGGCAGTGTAGATAGAGTCAAACCAGAAGGATTAATTGATGTCACTCCAATGCGCAGACATCCACACAAATGACGAGTCTGGAAAGCCTCTAACCCAATCCAGCTGTCTACAGTGACACATGAATGTGCAAAAACAATGCCATGCCCAGCTGTGGCATTCTCTTTCTGATCATTGCGACTAGCACACATATGATCACTTGACAAAGTAATGCTCTGTCCATGGATTGTTTCTAAGAAAGTCATGATGGTCAGAAACAAAATATTAATTTATTATATCAGCTGCAAACATACCAATGTGCAAATAATTGTGATTTAGATGATCAACATAATCTTAAGTCTATCATATGATTGTCTTAAAGCCTTTTCATAATTCTCAGTTAAATAATCTAAAAATAACAGAAAAATAATATCATTTTACATATGTAAAAATGGAAGTGAATCTGCATGCAATTAATTTTTATTCACAAGCATAAGCCACTACGAGACCAATTTCGACCTTTTTGGGTCACATCAGTTATAGGTAGGTATTATATCAGTTGTGGGAACAGCAATTCATTTATGACAATAAAGTTAATAACTTTATTAAAATAGTGAATCTGTATATAATTGATAACAATCAAAATATACTTGTTAAAAACTCCATTTAAACTGTAATGATAGTGCACAGAGATATATAAATGGAACTATACAAACAAAATGCTTATAGTGTACAGGTCTTTTTTCTGATTGTACAAGGGATATCTATCCAGCATATAGTATAAAAAACAGTCAATAAATGAAATAGAACTGTTTAATCCATGCTATATAATTCTGTCCTGGAGTATGACTATAAACTGCTTCCTAACTCACAGAGTGGTAGCACCTTACCCCAGCAAGGGCCCTCTGGCT
>JAUYWI010095708.1:0-11911 GCA_034780595.1 Parotoplana pacifica | reverse complement strand
AAACCAAGAAAGGGGATGTTAGAAGAATTCAAACCAAACACCTATAGAGAATTGAAGGACTGGGCAGCAAACCGAGATGGATGGAGAAAGTGGATGCTATAGAATTGAACCTGCCTAATAACTAATTCGGCAGAACACTATAGATATATAGATAGAATGTATAAGAAAGCGTAATGTATTCTTTTATTTAGAACTACATATATACCTACTTTAATGAAAAACACACTAAAAAACTTTAAAATGAATAAATATTGGCGTTGGTATTTTGTCAAATAAATTATTTTTTAAAGAATTCTAAATTGATAAATTATAAGATATACTTAATTAGATGGTCAAACACTTAGTATCATATAGTTTGATAAAAGCAAATAATAGAAACTAATTTTATTATAATTTAAAAGAGTACGTCAAATTGTAAGTAGAAATTATAGTTCAATCTGGTGTACTCTCAATATTAGCCTGTGCGATTTATGGGCCTCTGAAGTATTAAGTTAACACCTCCATCTTTCTAATGTCTACTCAAGCATGAATTTGTGGTGTTGTGTAACTATAGCATATGATTTTTTAATAATTAGTTTTAACTGCAAGGAAGCGTTTTATTATGGTTTTAAACTTGACAATCAAAGACATTTAATTATTAGTGTGATGCATCATATGTGTCTGGTAGTGCAATATAAAGTACCTAATTGACGTTTTGTTCACGTCAACGTCGACAAACACCTTTTGTTAGCTTTACCTTTTATTTTTGGCATTCTTATTCAGTTACTTGATTGAAAATCTATACCCATATACTAAAAGACTCTGTAACACCGCGGTTTTACATTTTTGAGATAAATAAAGCTCATCCATTTTTAAATGTTTTTTTATAACACCCAGAAACTTTACATCAGTCCAATTTCTTTTTGACTATACTTATGTTTTATAAGTTGAATCTGGAGAAAAATACATGCAAACTGTAAACAAAAGTTTACTCTTAAATCCCATAAATGTCTCCTTGCAATGTATTTCAAAATTGTTATTAAATTAGCACGTTTTCAAAGTTAATGAAATAAAAATCCACTGTTTCCTTAAACTGGTTATCAAATTAGATCCACTATTTTTTCGATTGTATCTAAATTTTATGTGAGATGTTATAGAAATGTAGCAGACATGCGAAAATTATTAAAGAAGTAGAGGATGAATCAATTAAATAAATTTCAGAGTTATAAAAGGGAATGACGTTATCGTTTCTATTTGTGTAAAATCACAAGATATGAAAGTTTGTCTAAATTGAGTGATATGTTACATATTGATACAATTCACTAAGTAGGTAAATCACAAACCCCAACCCCAGCTATATTTGAGATTAATAAATAGAAAAAACATTAAATTATCGTGGCTTTTGGGAATATTTAATACACATAAACATTTTCTTGTGCAGCAAAACACATTTCAGAGATCGCTTGCTGTTGTTAATGAACAGTCAATAATCATCAGGTTGATACCGTGGCACTCCAAGTTTGTGCAGAAGCTGTACAATATTTGTGCAGTACACCAAGTCCTTCTCTTCAGAGAAAAAATGGTAGTACCCTTGATGCCTGTTGCGGTAGAAGATGATGCGAGCACTGTGAGAGAAGGATTTTTTCCCTTCAATCTGGATGCCAATAGTTTGGCAGATGACTTTGACAAGTTGAGATCACAAACTAGGTCATTTTCTTCTGCTGTGGAGAAATCTTCATCACTAATGCCAGGAACTTCTCCATAGGCAGGTACTGGAATTTCATCGCAATGAGATACAGGACGACGTGCTGACACTGCTACGGTTTTTCTTTGATTCCAGTCAAGTCAATAGCACATAAGTTGCTGTGTTGCAGATAAATGACACAAAATTATAGTCTGAAAACCTGACCGGACCGAGAGAAACGGATGTTATTTTCGGATTCAGCAATGAAAAATTGACCCAAATCAGTTGAAAAAATGAAACTACTTACCAAAAAATTTTGTTACCCAGAGTTATTAAAGATCAAAACGTGTGTTAGTTCAAACTCTAAAATATGTAAAATTATTTTTGTGTGTTAGCTCTCATTAGTTAATAGTATGAATGCTATTGTGTTTTTAGATAAATGATATTTCAAAATATTAGAGGTACCAAAATCAATATTGTATAATATTTATGAAAATTAGGTAGGTACTTGTGGTATGAGTGCAAGTGTTCAATTTTGCTGCTTTTTTTCGAAACATTAAATTATGTATATGT
Source organism: Parotoplana pacifica (assembly GCA_034780595.1). Lineage (NCBI taxonomy): Eukaryota > Metazoa > Platyhelminthes > Proseriata > Otoplanidae > Parotoplana > Parotoplana pacifica. The sequence goes on along the minus strand of JAUYWI010095708.1, from coordinate 9,675 downwards.
TTCAGAATATGTTTATTGACTTTGTTAGCTATAATATCTTAAAATGTCATTTATATAAAAACACAATAGCATCCATAATATTCCTAGTGAGATCGAACACCCAAAATGATTTCACACATTTTAGGGTTTGAGCTAACACACTTTTTGACCTTTTTGGTCTTTAATAATATTAATTGTGATAGTCTGAACTGGTCGTTTTAGGAACTTCAGAGAAAGTGTATATCGTAGGTATTTCAATTTATGATGAAAATGATGTTATATCGACTTTGTTCGCTCTAATATTTTAAAATTTTATTTCTGATTATTAGCTGATACAACACATTTTGACCGTTTTGATATTTAATATTTTAACACATAATTGACTAATTTATATCAATATATAATTCACTAAATAAATTTTGATTGAACTAAACAAATTTTAACTTGAGTAAAATTAGACAATTAAAAAAATAAGTTGTATCATGTGATGCGACTGTATAAAAAAACAGTATTTTCAAAACATAATTCATTTGAATGTATTTTAAAATGTTTATTTTAACTATACCAAATGTCTAAATTGTATAAAATTGTGTAAGTATAATTGCTGCCAGTTTTATAGGACTTAAAACGTTCTTCATAGCACTCAAGTTTTTTGAATGAATTTTTGATTATGTTCAATAATCAATTTTCAGTTATTTATTTGTGACCTGGAGCTGAAGAAATTAATAATCAATTTATCACAAGTTCACATACAATGAGGAATTTATATAGTTATAGAACTAACAAAATCTATGGTTAGAACTTTAGATTTTGTTAATATGTAGATCAATTGCAATAAAATGACGAATATATTTTGGTCAAAACATGGCTATTTATAAATGTTTTTTTTAGATATCTATAAATGGAAACAGTATCTTCCAAATAATTTAAAAAAATGTAATTTTTATTATTTTGGTCCAACTATATTTTTTTTCACAGGGCGTTAGCATCAGATAAAAACAAACAAACAAATAGAAACAAACAATAGAAATTCACAAAAGAACTCTGTGAAATGGTGTTTTTCCTAACATTGTTTAGAATTTTCTTGGTTTTCAATGCACTGGGTTTATTAAAAAAATATATCTACTCATGTAGTTTACCCTTCCTATCTATACTAGCTCTGCTTTTTTGTATTTAGGAATCCAGATGTATCCAATTTTTATAATATTAAAAGTATGTGTTGCAAATACTACTTGATTGTGAGAACTTGTATAATGTTTATTAAAAAAATCAATAATTGACAATATTCGTAGCAATCTCCCACGCCAAACTTTAGTAAATAAGAGGTTTATTTGCCCAAGCAACCTAGCGATACAGAATTTGAAGTAAAAATATAAACTATCAGCATATTTTAAAGTTTTAAGCATATTTAATATTAATAACTTTGGCTATAATTCTGTCATTGTTTTGTTACATTAAACAATATAATTTTTATTTGTTCCGATATTGTTCTACGTATTAGCAGTTTTATGCATTATACAAAATAATTTTTAATAAAGTGTTTAATGTTATAATTGTTTATATATTTCTATGTTTCGGCAATGATTACGTGATCTATTGGATAAGATTAGTAGTAGTATAACCTTTGCTTTAATTTTTTCTATGTGGATTGAAAATATATCTTTGATTTAAATAGAATATACATACACACGAATAGTATTAAATACTACCCATAATATAGAATTTAAACAAAAATAATTTTACAATTCAAAGATGTGCACGTCTAATTAGCGCCTTTATATTAAAATTGTGTTAAAAAAATTAAGAAACAAAATTTCGTAGTTTTTCTATTGAGATTTACACATGTCTCACTGATACTAAAAATGATAAATATAAGTAGGTACCTAATAAATAGTATTTTTTTTATGAGTTACTGTTTTTCAAATGGTTTCAAATGATTAATCAATTATAATTAGGTAATATGCTAACTTTGGAGATGTCTAATGCATTCACAGTTATGCATATTATGAGTTTGTGTTTTAATGTAAATAGAACCAATATAAAATTCATTATGTTTAGTTAGAAGAAACTAGTGCACATTATCATTAGGTGCTATATGGCTCAGTTGCATATCGCTTTGATCTTACTTTCAAATTACAAGCAGTATGTAGCTAGGTAGTTTGGATGAAAGAATTAATAAGAAAACTTTGATTTCAAAAACTTATGACAGAACCATTTATTCTTTACTGCTGACCTCTTTTGTTTGAATTAGTAATACATTATTTAAGTAATAATGATATGTACGTTAGAATTTACAATGTGCGCAGTACCAAGTTTACCTGCTTCATTATTATTCATCATTATTTAATTTATCGATATGACTTTGATTGTACACTTTTTATTTGAGTTAGTTAGTTCAACCGATATTTTTTTGACAAATTAAAGTGAACAATTTATTGTCTTCAGATCATTTGCGGTATTTTAAATTATGAAAACAATTCTCACACAATAAGTACCAAAATAAACTGTTTTATTAGTTATCCTTAATTTAAGTTAAATTTATAATGTCACAAAAAACATTTGTATATTTGTTATTTAACTTTCTCACATTGTCAAATAATAAAATTTTCATTTTTCCAGGAAAACTTTGTTATGCAAATGTTTGCCTAACATATTTCATTAACTGTTTTCCGATATGCAATATTTAAATGACATTCAATGTAAATTGAAAAATAATGGACATTTTGGTTTGTAAATTATTCACAACTGCATACATACATTTGTAAAAATGAATATATTTTTCTTAGTAATATTTTTGTTTCTATTATCTTAGGCTGCTCCAATTGTGCAGGATTTCTTGAGACGCAAACCCACAATGATTCAACCAGATTGTTTGAACATCAAGAACGGTTCAATCAAGAATCCATGTTACGGTGTAAGTATAATGTTACCATTATCTCAGTAAAAATATGCAACTTTTACACTAATAATATCGTGAGTTTTATGCGGGAAAAAGAAACCAGCTTGTAGAATTCATAATTCTATAAAATGCTGTTTTTTTAAACAGGACCATTGGTCGTGACTTGTATTATGCATACATTTGATTAGTAATATTTGTTTTTATTTTGAATCATAAAAATGGAAAAAAGTTGCAGAAAATTTTAGATCCGTTGATTAAACATTTGAATTGTATTTCATTATTTGTTGTAACCGGAGAAGTTATATAACTTATTTTAAGAATTGTCTATGTTAGAAGTGAGTGAGTATTTTCAATCAAAGATATCTAGCATTTATGTTACTTATACAATGATTGAATTTCGATTGTTGTTATACGTGAGTGGATCTTGTCTTAAGGTGTGTTGACCATAATCGAATGTTTATCGAACAACCTTCTGTTTCATTTACCATAATTTTATTTTACCTAGACATAATGTACGAGTAGATAGGTATGCAAAGTTGAAGAAGGATATAAGAAGGTGACTTGAAATCAGTGAAAATAAGTTGTTTATCGAAGGTTGATTTCTCTGAATAATTTTTGGATATAAAGATAGCTACATTTGCTTTTAGCGTGTAGGTATACATATATATTCGAGAGTACAAGCAATTTAAGTTTGTTAAAAGTTTATAGCAGCGTAAATAACTTGTATTTTGTATAACTTGTTTTGGTGCACAAATAAAATAAATAAATCTCGACAGGCATGTATGAAAAATTTTATTGGGCTGTTTTCGAATGTATACCTACTAGGGAAGTTGCAAAGCTAGTTTGAAAAATGTTGCAGTTAACAAAATATGCGTTTTAGCCCATTACAACTGTTTTATTTTTTTATACGCCATGATTTTTGAGGTGTGGCCGAAATCTATGCCGAAATGTATGAAAAATTATTTTAATTAAATCGGAAACTAATATTTACCAAAGCATACTTGGATGTCAAAAAGCATACAAATGCATTGACTTTTGTAGAAAATATATTTGTTATGGCGTTTCAAAATTATTTATTCTGAAAAGTAATAGAATTCAAAATTTTCTAAAATTGATTAAATAATTATTAAATTTTAGTTAAATATAATATTAAAGTTTATCGATAATAAGTTTTCTATATATTTTCTTATTTTATAAATTGATTCATTTATATGATTTTTTAAAGAAATTGTTCAAATTTATAAATCAATAAATAAATATAATTTTAAAGAATTTGAAATTCCTCGTCAGAAAAAACCACGAAAGGTTAACTGTTATTTTTCTTATTATAGCTATTGATACAATTTGGTACTATATTATGTTCATAAAACTTTATACTATGTAACTTAAGACCTGCTTGATATTTTAGCACCATGCGTTGCACTGGAAAACTATTTTAATTTAAGAATGAATTTGACACGTAGACTTGCTAATCGGGGTAGCTATTTATAAGAAAATATAGAACCATTTCCTGGTATTATCCCACAGACAAACAATTAGTCTAATGTACAAATGAGTTAGCTACAATATTTCTGAACAAGTTGTTTGAAATCACATTTTAGTTATTAATTTGTAATACAAAATTGCATTACATTTTTAATTAGTTTTTTATTTAACTTATTATATTAAGCATTTCATGTAAACCTTTCCTTCTAAATTGTGCTAAACTAATTTATAAAACACGAGTACCTCCTTTATATTATTATATTGAAGAAACAGTTGTAAATTAAATTAAAATTTGACATTTTTGGGCACAACAAGAAGAGGCATAATATTTTCAACATATTTTTGTCCGATTGAATCAAAATTTGATATGTACACATACAATAAAAGCATTAATAAGACCGCTACATTTTATGTCGATTTTATATAAAATAATTAAATACCGCTGTTAAAATTAATAATATTCATGTTTGCTTTATGGTTAATCTAAAACAGAGCAGCCGGTAGCCGTGTGGTTAGCACAGATCGGAAGGTCTCCGGTTCAAGACCCAGCTGCTGTGGCACATTGGCACACTTATTTGGGAAACAGGGTTCCGAAAGTACTCAAGGACTAAACAACCCACCTCCGACCCGCCTGATAAGTAGTCAAGGTGTCCCATTGGATCCGGTCTTAGCCCAAAGAACTGTAAAAGTAGAGAGGTTGTCATTCTGGTCTTTGTATGACGCTCCCTGTGTCGACTAGAGGTTATTGACTGCACTGTATAGCTTCTTCTTCTTCTTTTATCCTGGCTGAAGCGAGGCCTCTACAAGCCACACTGCCCGGTTAAGACATTTAGCCTAACCGGATAAAGGCCTACACTTTGTGTAGCTTCCGATTAATCATACGAACCCGGGTCACAGTAAGGGCTTGAAATAAATTGTGATACAGATTCCTTCAGTCCGCTTACGGTTGAAGATACTCCTTCCGCAACAACAATAACAACATCCAAACACGGCAATCGAATGTGCCTGAAGAGGAAGCATTGTACCAACCATAAAAAGTATTCGTGCAATCCTAAAACATTCGGTTTGGTTTGTTTTAATTTGTTTCCTGTTAGTGATCAGTTACATCTATATTTACCCTCAATATTGTCTGACCAAATATTACTTCCCTGTTTTATCCCTTTTGACCAAACATACGTCCTTGCTTCATATCTTTCAGGATCAAGCACACTCCCTAGAGCCCTGTTTTATATCCCCCAGGACCAAATACATTTCTTTGCATTGTATTTTATAATCAAAAATTGTTCCAACTTGAAATTTTAAAATGAATTTTAAGTTAAAATTAAATATTTACAGTTTTAATTGTCTCAACTACTTAATGCAAAGTTGCAAATGTGTTCAATTTAACATATTTGTGATTGTTTTGTACTAATTTGACTTTCCTTAGCTTGTTTTAAGACATAATTTAACGTAAAACCCGCATTTTCCTTTAGGGGACTTCGCCCACACTAGGGGCTCTGCTACGGGACCCGAGTGATCGCATTCGGACGTGCTGTAGATTGGCTTCACTGAACATTTTCTGGGAGTTTATTATTGGAACAATCACATGCGTGATTTAAAATAAAAAATATATTTATTATTAGGAACCAAATATTTATTTCTTTAATTTTTGATTCGCATTTTTTTTTACCAATTTTGACTCAAATCTTTTTTTTGCCAATTTTACATTAAACTTAGAATGAAGAGCAGCTACATTGATTCCATACTTCAAATTAGTCAAGACGCATACAAGTATAATATTATAATCCAACTGAATATTTTAACCATTTTTTCAATTACCAAATAGACTTTTTGGACAATGAATAGTGTTTAAATAATCCAATAACCAAAATTAATTCTGATGAACACAAAAATAGCTAACATAGTGAAGTTGATTTTTATTTTTGATAAATCGTAGACCAAAAACAAAGAGGTGAAGTTAATGATCAATGTTCATGAATAGTCACGTCTCTAAATAAATGATTAGGGTATTCATTTATCGAAATGACATTTGAAAATACGATTAATCTTATATTAAATATAAGTGTATGGGTGTGCTTCAATAATCATAGTTTAGCTTTTTTAAATCTAGATTTTAATTATAAAGGAATTTAAACAATTCTACTTTACTTTATAAATCTACTTAAAGGATATTTTTATGTAACCAAATTGCGTGTCGAAGACAAAGAAGGCGATCATTTTAGGTAAAACTGTGAATAGTATAATGAATAAAACTGCATGTAGGTACATTAATCTATAAAGTATAATATATTTCTCTATTAACTTGTAAAAAATTGGACACAACTGGTTTTTGCTTCTCATGCAGCTGTCAATGTTTTAAAGAAAATAGTCCAACTAATTGACACTCAAGAAACGATTTGGTGTTAAAGGAGAAACTTCTAACGCCCCAGTATAGCTAAAATGTCACAACAGTAGTAATCACGTAATTACACAGGTCTAATATTGATGACACACTGCGAAATATTAGCTGCAAAATATTATCCAACATGAAAACAACATGTTATTAAGGGGATCATCAAAATAGGAAAACACCAGGGTATCCACACAAATTCTTGTGTATCTACCAGGCGGATTCATTACAGTAGACGTCCAAACTTTTGCTACTTGATGTGTACACAGAAACTTACACGCATCGCTTTGGTCGCAACATAGAACAGTCAACGGCAATTATTATTATTAGACATCGATCCCTCATATATTCATTTAAATTTATGTGTGTAATATATTGTAATGAAAGTTTCCGTTAAAAGTCTGAATAATTACTTGAGGTGCAATATTACCAAATTTGCCATTTAGTCTTAAGTTTTAATGCAGGATACTACTATCTAATAAATTTTGACATCGTAATTTGTTTAGGACTACAAAATGCGTATACGTCAAAGTCAACATAAAACAGCTTTTATTTGGCTACTTAAGACTATTTACATGCAAATACATATTAAGACATCACTCGATGTAAAGGGAGGCGGGGGGGGGATTATTTATTATACTGATTCTCATAAATGAAATCAAGATGTTGTTATTTTGTGTTATGATTATTAATTTTTCATGTTTTAAATAAAGTATGCATGTTGACCAAGAGTCCTTTTTAATTTGGTAATTAGAGTTATTTTTAAATTAATCATTGTTCATGTCAGATATTTAACTTATAATTATTAATATTTATCTAATTTAATTTCAGTGTACAATGATGTGTAATAAATCTAAAAGAATAAGGAAATTAACCGACTGTTCACAGTTTTGTTCTGTAAGTAGCTTTTTTAGTTTCAGATATTTTTAAACTATTTATTGAGTGTCTTAACGCTATACTGTTTGAGTACCTACCATTAACTTTTATAGGGTTCTCAAGTTGCACAATATTCATAATGTATTGGGTATATTGTTAGACATATATGGGTACCCGTAAAAATACTTTTCTTCAAAATATCTCGAAAAAATAGATAGTCTGAGAAACAAATAGAACATATAATTTAAAGTAAAAATATCAGCATATAACTGTAACCACATCTATTAAATTTTTTCCATATTTGTTAATTTTATTTTACAAATTTAGTTCAAATAACACGATGTTTTAAAATATCATCATTGGGTCTTAAGGGGCTCTAACATAGTCTAGGCAGAAGAATCCAAATTAATGATTACAGTATTTGTTGGAACCTAAGATCCCAAAATGATTATTTATTTTTTTAAACAATAGTTTTCATGTACACATATGTATGTGTGTATGCATATGTAATGCATTACTTATGCGTGTGAAAAATTCTTATATAATAACCGTTGATTATATTCAAAGCTATTGTATATCTAGTTGCGTGACTATCTATTTGCCATACACGTTATTGTTTTAAGAGGTCGGACGAGAATGTCTAATTATTACAAAGTAAGTTAGGGTGTTGGAAGCACTGTCAGGAAGAACTGCAACTCAACAAGGAACTATTGTTTCTTTCCCTTTCTAACAAAGTTTTTTACCTACATCAATTACCCTAACACGCCTAATATACAAAAAAACAGTACAAACATTATATAATATGAATCAAAATTGATGAATAAATCTACTGTACACACTAATTCTGGTCTTCCGTATATGCATAAGTAATTATATAGGAATAATCCAATAATAAATGGGTTCGTTATAAGTTAATAAAGTTAGACTAAAGTGATCTAATTCAGGTGTACAAAAAGCTATCACTTTTTATCAAATTGGACACCTTTTGTTCCGTAAGATCCGGAGTAGTAAAACAACTCCTCCCCTTGACTTCCCATTGTCCTCTTTGGTTGAAATTTGGTGCAGTTGTAAAAGTAGGCCTGATTCCTAACGCTAATTTTGAAAAGTCCAAAATTGAACCCAAAAAACTTCTTTGACTAACTCATTGTTATTTTGTAGGTATCTGAAATTATTATACTTTATTGAATACTTTGATTTTATGGTTGATTGGCAAATTTCAATAAAACCCACTACCATGCTTCAAATAAGGACATTTTGGAGATATAAATAATTATTTTAATATTATAATTTATATTCCCGTTTTTAATACACAAGGCTCAACATCGTCTAGGGATGATTAGGAACGAACTATCACCACTTTTTTCATTTTTGAATTTAAAACCCAGTGTATACATTTATTGCACGTAAAAATATATTTATTCAAAAATATACTTTTATATCAGAATTTTAAAAACAAAAGAAACTGCTCAGCAGCAGCAAACTGTACCAAAATGAAGAAACTTTTAATGACCAGTTGTTCACCGGACCGTCGCCTAGATTGTTCGCATTTAAGTGAGACAGATAATTTTGTTCAATGTGAAATATATGTGAAAATATTAATACCTACTTAGCCTTTTTAATCATCCTAATTTATATTTTAGATACATTGCCACCTATACCAACCCCACCAAAAGTTCTCATTCGTGATGGTCAAAGCTTTGACTTATCTTGGACGTACTATTTACGTGAAGCTACTTATCCCGTGGTGTTTTTAGTACAAATGAGAGCTTGTTACAAACCAAAATTTGATAGAAACGAATTGTCACCATGGCAAACAGTCGTTCTGGTATGCAATTTTGATTTTTAAATAAAAATTTAGAATACTTTTAAGTATTGTTAAAAACACTAAACAAAGTTTAAAATGTATATAAAAATACAATAACAAGAAATAAATTGGTACATTAAAAGAGTATAGAGTAATATAATAACAGATAATAAGAGATTAGAAAATTTTAAGAGAGAAATAAGAACCAGAGTTAAAAAGTTGGGAATTTAATTTTGGTTTAGC
>JAUYWI010095697.1:0-11911 GCA_034780595.1 Parotoplana pacifica | reverse complement strand
GATTGAAGAGTATATTTAAGATTATTTGACACTGGAATATTAATGTGGCGTAAACTAAGTAATGTATATTTATTATAAGTAATTTTAGGTTTAACAAGAGTACAGTTTGTGTGAGAAATATTGGATGCCAGTCATTTCTTTATGATAACTCCTTTGCTTATTTTGAAGTGAAACCAGTCTTCCAATTGTCTCCTTAATTTGAGACTACCCAATCTGGGGTTGCATAATGTGCTCATGGCTAGGGTCTTGTCATCTTGAATACTGGATAACCTAGGGCATACAGGGTGATGAACATATTCAAATGACTCTGTTTGTCAAATCTTACTCATTAGAGCACACATTGTGGCCAGCCTGACATTGAACCACCCTTCCTCTACCAAAACAGCAATTTGGGCATGATAGTGTGTCAAAATGCAGAAAAAAGTCTAGTAATAGTGCAATATTTGGAAATGCCATATTTATTTTAGTCTAATTCAATCTATCTAGTGCTAGTCACAACTTTAAAACAATGATACAAACTTTTTTTTTTGTTATGGTTACTTTTACAGGGGTGTAATTCAGATAAACTAAATAGTAACACAAGAGAAACATAGAGTGAGAAAGTGCTTTGCACAAAGCATCTTTTGGCTTGGAAGCTGGAGCACACTTTACTGGCAGCATAGTACTTTTTGGAGACACTTTCAGTGCCATTGATCAGTGATCCATCTATCCAAATGATCATGTGAGCTTGGGCTAATTTGTTGATAGTTTTTATTGTCTCTGCTTTCTTTTCTCTCACTAGTGCTTCTCTGTTTGTGCTCCAGGATCTTGTCACCAAACATAAGGTTGGCTTTAAGTTGTCTCACAGAGGACATGCTGGGAAATGGTTTTTCTCCATTGAGTTTGTTGTTTGACTCTGTGTCTACTCTAGAGCTGATCTCTCTCCAACTATGGATTGATTCAAACCAAAGCTGACCATATCTTCTGTTATTATTGCATTTAGTAATTGTGGTTTCTCTAATAGGGTGGTTATCTGGAAATGAAAAGGTGGAAATAGTTACCAATTTTACTTTCCTTGGGGCACTGATAATAGAAGAAGGCAGATGTAGAGATGAAATTAAAAGGAGAACCATTCTTGCAAGAGCAGCTATGAACAACCTGATAAAAGTTTGGAAATACAGGGATGTAAAAACAAATACCAAAGTTTGGTTTGTAAAGGCTATGGTCTTTTCTGATGTAACACATTCTGCAGAGACATGGACTCTTAAGTAAGATGACAGAAGAAGAATCAATGCCTTAAGAGAAAAATGCTTAGAATTCCCTGGACAGCAAAGTTGACTAAAAAAGCAGTGCTTGAAGTGATAGAAATGCCAACACCATTGTATACTCAGTGCATCAAGAAGTTATCATTCTTTGAGCACATAATGAGGAACATAGAGACAGCATTGAGAAGTAACTAAAGTTATGGATCTCTAAAGGCAAATGAGTAAGAGGGAGACTTAGGGCTCATTGGACCAAAAAGTTAAAGATGCCACAGGAAAAAGATTGGTGGAGAATGCTAGTCTTGAACATCACCTGAAGTCAAGAACAACTTGATGGCACAAGGTAACAAAGGACCTATTTTTGTATACAGGGTGGCCCATAAGTCCATATCCTCAGTCATAATTATTAAAAAATTGCATTGTATAACTTTATTTACATATTTACAAACAATAAAGTTTAATGTAGGTAATTTTGTAAATTCCAAAGTATATTTTAGGTAATTTTGGAAATTCCAAATAAATTTGTAAATTCCAACTCTACTGTGTTAAAATCGACAGATTATTGTGCTAATTAACAGATTGCTTTCTTTATGGCTAATAATTGGACTGTTGATCAGAGAATTTTGATAATAAAAGAGTGGTATGCGACAGAATCAACGAAAGCAGTAAGTGAAGCTTTTATTGCTAAATATCCTGAATCAAATCCTCCAACAAAGAATGGAATTTATAAACTTCGAACAAAATTTGAAACTACTGGCTCCGTTCATGACGCACCAAGGTCAGGTCCACGGAAGTCCGTTTGCAACAACGATAATGCACAATTAAATGCTAATTAAACTTTGTTTGTAAATAAATAGTTATACAAGAAACTTTATTGTTTGTAAATAAATAGTTATACATACATATAATGCAATTTTTTTACATTTTTCATTATCTACGACTGGGAATACGGACTTATGGGCCACTCTGTATATCAAACGTAGATAGGACAAGAAGAAGACAGGAATGTATGTTATCACCACTACGATTCTCAATCTATACCGAAAGCATGATGAATGAAACATTCAACAACATCAATGAGGACAGATAGGTGGCGAGTTTATTACAATAAGAACGAATTGTGGATGATCAAGAGGCTTCAGACACTAAACTCATAAATAAACTCAACGATAAAGCTAAACAAAATCAATGAGGATAAATGTAAAGAAGACAAAGGTAATAAGAATTTCAAGAATGGGAAACGACCCAGTCAATATACTCTGAATGGCCAACAAGTAGAACAAGTTAAGAAATTCAAATATCTGGAAGGAATAATTACATCAGACTAAAATGTCAAGAAGAAATTTGAACTAGAATAGCAATGGCAAAGACAGTAACCAAGAGTCTGAAAGTAGAAACAAAGAAGATAATAGTGAAGCTACTTCTATATGGTTCTGAGACGTGAACACTACATAAAAGCAATAAGAAAAAATATGAATATGAAGAAGAATGTTGAAAATCTCATGGCAACACAAGAAAATAAATGAAAATATCAATGAAAGAAGAAACCTACTAACTACAATTAACCAAGCGTAAGAAAAGTTGGATAGGTCAAATAGGTCAAATAGATAATCTATTGAAAACAGTTATTGAAGGCAGACTTCAAGGCAAACCAAGGAAAAACATGTTAAGGGATCTCGTAAGAGTGTCATATTAACGTAATAGGAAATAGCCACAAGGCAGAGAACTAGATAGACTCCCTGTAAAAAGAAAGTTACCCACCTACGAAAACAATCAAAATTTTAGATTTGGATATGTTGATTGAATTTATTGGTTTTCTAGTTTAGAATTTCCAAGTCTGCCTTATGATAATCATGCCTAAGTTATCTCATGTTCAAATTATTGTGTTACATCAAATGGGCAATCAAAACAATCATTAGCAAGACAATACAATGTTTCTCCTTTCACTATTCGTAGTCCAATTCAACGAAAAGCTGAAACTAATCGGTTGACGACCGACAATGCAGTGGGAAGCCAAAAATGTCAACTGCAAGAGATGATAGAGGGTTAGAAGTCAATTCTATTTGCCATCCGCGACTACTTGGATCAAGAGAACAAAAGAGACAGTGGGAGGTTTCTTTGAATAGAGAAGTCAGTATACACACAGTAGAAAAAGACTTCGAAAAGATGTACAGTCATACAGGTCAAAGCCAAACAAAAGAAGACGCCTTCAGTGGGCTCGTGATCACCGAAATTGAAATCTGGAGTAATGGCGCAACGTGATTTGGAGCGATGAGACTCCAATTTATTTGATCCAAACCAAACAGAAACGTTACTTTCGCGTTCAGAAGTTCGCTCTACTCATCTGTCTTCAGCAACAATATGTCTTACAGTACAAGCTGGAGGAAAATTAATGGTGTGGAGTGGGTTGAAAGATACTGACGTTCTTCCTCTTCATCGCATTCAGGACACCCTCCAGTCGGAACAGTATACACAGATGTGTTGGAGATTCATTTGCTTCCGGCAGTTCAAGCCAATCTTTTTAACAAGACAATGCGACTGGTAATACGAGCCGCTACACTTGTCAATAGTTTCAGAACAATGATGAACTGGCCACCTCAAAGTTCATACCTCAATCCAATGGAGAATTTATGGGGCCATCTGAAGGACCGGTTGGAACAAACAGAAATTCATGTCATGGAGTAGACAGCTGAACATCTGTGGCAACAAACTTCCCAGGAGATGTTAAACAAAATGATATCATCAATACCAAGAAGAATCGAAACAGTTATTCGAGAGCGTGGAGGACCTATTGATTACTTGCACTTGATATTATTGCCTACTGATTACTTTTGATTTGATGTTTGATATGTAAACTAATATTTTTCCAAATAGAAGGTGTTATTTAAAACTAAAATCTAGAACTTTGACCTTTTCGTAGGTGAGTAACTTTCTTTTACCGGGGGTTGTAGATATTTAATATTAAGTTGAGCAATATCGTGCATACATACTCGTACAAGATGCCATTCGATGCATAACAATTTTTTGATCTCCACAGAATTCTATCAATTCCATAAGGAAAGCTTTACTTCATATTAGCATCATTGAGAATAAGACCCATAAAAATGCAGAAAACAGATAAGAAAAACACTCGAACAAAATATAAAATTTATTTAACTTAAAATTCCCGAGCTTTCAACCTTAACAGGAGGCTTCATGAACTAATTGAATATTAATCTTGCTTTTCCCCTGTTGACATACTAATTGTCAACCTAAGATTGTGTTTAGAATCAAAATCTTTGTTATCCTCTCAGTGACGCAAGTATACCTGTTTGATACTTAGGCGTAGCATGTCAAATTATTTTTTAGTCCCATGATTATTGGACTTTGTTGAGGTTGAAAGCTTCCAAATTTTATGCTAAATATATTTTATTTGTTTGTAGCTTTTATTTCCTATTTGATATTTTGGTGACCACTACCATTTATTTCCTTCCATGCAGATAACAGCGCACTAAAAATAGACTACACTAATTATGTTTGTGTGTCTCAATCAATTGTACTACAGATGTATTTATTAGCCCTAAGTTCCATAGAGTATAAGTATCTATGGACAAACTGAATATACAGCACATTGAGTTTGTTTAGTTATTCCAATTTTTGAACTCCAGTCAGTTGCATTGATTAGAACTAATTCATTGAATACTCTGAATATCATGTCAAAACTGAAAGTGTCACTACTTGTCTTACTCATCTGTGCCAGAAACTCTGGCGTATTGATCTGCAGTTTCTGATCTTCTAGAATCGATTTGGAGGGCATGTTCAGTCGCAGTGTGGGCCTGGATGCTGTGGACGTGGTGGTCGATTCACCCCCGGAGTCTACAGCGGAGATTTGAGGTCTTGTTTGTAGCGGTACGCTTTGATTCACCAACTGAAAAATAGTATTCATGTCCGCAGCCGTTGAACTATGGGAGGTAATAGGCCGAATAGATACGCCATCTTGATTATGCTAAAATAGGAAACAGGATAAGATTTTAGCAGCATCATCTTGATTAAAGGAAATTAAATATTAGGTTAAAGGTAAAATATTTATGAAAAATTCTAGCTACGTATCTTGATTATGCTATCTACAAAATAAGGCAGGATATAGAATTATACCTAAACAGTGCCTTGATCAAAAATGTTAAACATCATTGGTCTTCAGCATATGAAAGATTATACGAGTAACTACAATCTTCTGGTTAACAAAATACAGACATTTCAGATAGATCAAAATAATGTCAAATTATGACTTTTACGTTAGATTTAAAAACAATCAAAATATTAAAAAACATCAACTTACAAATTGAAGCATTATTAAAGCAATCACGCTCTTTTGTCTCTTCTTACCTCAGTTTTAATGGCATGGGTTGGAATTTGATTGATGCTCAGGTTTGTCTGGGGAAGTAGGCTAAGACTGCGAGCCTGGGACTGGATAGGTTGTTGTCTGTTGATGGGAACATTGACAATTGATGAGGGGGTGGACTGAAGTTGAAGGGTGATTCCGCCTGCAATGGAAAGTATAATAAAAATCACAATTGAAAAGCATACATTTTTAAGTTATACAAAAATTAGTTAGGATGAACAACATCCTGCTACTCAATATATCTAAGTCGATAGAGCCAAATATGGCCAAGCTGGCTACCTTGACGGTTGACATCCATTAGCTGGTTCATGATCTGCGTATCTTGTGGCAACTGAACAATGCTGTACGTCTGCTGACCATTGCCCACCTGGTTTGGCTGTACTGAATTCAGGGTAACGTATTCTGAATTATTGAGGGGGATCATAGAAGTGGTCTGTTGGTTAGACCAGTTGGTGGCAATTTGAGTCAGGTTGTTCATTGTTGTGGGGGACTGTTGGGTGGGTGGAGGAGTTTCGGCTGACAGAGCGTTTGCATCAAAGCCCATCTGAAATATGTTTAGAGTAAATAATAAAGTACACATACAAATGGTCAATATTGGGATTAAATTTACAACACTACATATAAATCTAGCTACCTGCCATCATGGCACAGGCTATAATAATAATCGGTTAGCTAGTGTGGCTACTTCTGGGAAATTATTGAAATTAATCGGTTCTAAATTTATTTTTCTTGAAACTTTCATTATTTAAAAATAGGTTTCTGGAACTTTAAATCAGGCCATTTTGAAAACCAAATACATACGTGGGAGACCACTAACTTTTACTTAGATTACGACATAAATCTATTTTATTTTCAGAAAGTAGTAGAAAACGTCTAGAATTCTAACTGCAATTTAATCATTAATCTCAGGCAAAGCAGCCATTGGCAAGGAATTAAAACAGTTAATATGGAAATTCATGTTACTTGGCTAAGGTGAAACAGTACCTAAAAATAAGTGGCAATTCGGTTTATTTTTATGCATAACCTAAAACAGTAACGATCCAAAATAGGTTTTCTGCCGACAAGATATATGCAATAATCCAGAGCTATATAGGTTACTTTAAACATTTCAGCAAAGCTATTCTAAGAATCGGTTTTGATCGATCTACCAATGGTACCAACGCCGTGCGCTGCGTTGTCAAGTCTAGGCGGATGTAAGAAAATAGCTGCAGTTGACGACGACGAGACGAGAGAGACGTACATTCTGGATGTGTACATATTAATTCTTCAGCTACCTAATGATATCACAAAGCACAGACAGACAGCTCAATATAGTACCTAACTAAGTAACTCGCCTATTTCTTGTGTCTAATTTAGACGTAGGTATTTGTGAATTGAAACCCCTATGTCCTATCAATAGATTTGTACTATCATCTATCTATCGACTTCTTTTTAAGGTACATACATAATTATAGCGATATAGACACGAAGCGAGATTCCTAGAAACTAAATAAAAATGTTCTAATAGAAGTCGACCATAATTATATCTCTATGATTTACTGACAAAATAGACCTATTCATAGAAATAGATATTACAACTATACAGAGCGCTATGCAAATTATCTATGTAAGCTTATGTACATAGATAGTTACGATGGCATTGTTACGCACAGATGAATAGCAACAGTCAAAGTTAATGTCAAAATACATCAAGATGAATCTATGTATGTAGATTATAAAATTTTATTCATTTGGTGATAATGTCGGAGTCCATGAAGCAGCTAGACGACCAGTTTATGAAATGGAAACAGTCATTTGAGGGGAAAAGTTTGAAATTAACATGAGGAAGACAAAGATCATGAAATGCGGAATGAGTGACGAAGTCTCAGATTGACCCTTATGAAATATGCAGAGATATAGAATCAGTGCTGTGTGACTATAGACTGACTCTAACAATGAAGGCACAAATCTTTAGCAAATGTGTTAGACCAGTAAGTGTACATGCGGCAGAGACATGGGTAGTAAGATCAATAGAAGAAAATCTCCTCAGAAGAGCAGAACAGGCTCTGGTTAGAAAGATATGTGGAAACATATTAATTCAGAATTGCTGATGGAACGTTTGGTCTGCGAGAGTCCATTGTAAAGGTAGTGAGACGGAGCTGTCTAAGATGGTGTGGCCATATCCTGATAAAGGAAAAGAACGTGGTGAAAAAAGAGCTTTGAATATTGAAGTGGAAGGCACGAGGGAAAGAGGGCGCCCAAAGTCAGCCTGAAAAGTATGGCAGAGAGAGAATGTCGAAAAGTTAGATTGAAGTTTGAGGATCATGAAGACAGAAAGCGCTGGAAAATCGGTGTGGCCAGTTGGAAAGAATGAGGGTCGGCGACTCACTGTCAGAGTGAAATAAACCAACCCCTTAAAAATAAATGATGATGATAAAACTAAAGAATTACCATTAGGGTATACAACTTGAGATTTTCAGAAAATAGACTTAAGCAAGAAATATTGTGCAACCATCAATATTATATGACCTCTACTTCAGCAACGATCCTTTTTAGTCAAACAAGTGAATGCAATTCAAACCCCCAAATTTCCCATTTCCTTGTTAAACTGGATTCTGTTTTAAAAATCATTTAATCAATAGATGGTCTGTGGATATCTGAGAAACTTAATCAGTGATTTAAACTATATGTTATTGTGATTTCCAATTTCAATTACAAAACGTAGTTTTTTTTCACACACTAAACAAATTCTCAGGTGGCTCATTGCAAAAACAACGCTCCCAATGGGCACAAAGTCCCTTAGAAGTAGAATCGATTTAATTAGACACACAGAAAGTGAACAATATAATAAACTTAATATAATAAATTTAGCAGTTAGCGGGTCCACGATTAGCTATTATGGACCAAATTATTCAGCTTCAATTATAACAGAAAACATGCAGAGAAGTCGCTCACAATAAAAAAAAATTGCACTTTTAAATATCTAAATTTGTTTCAAAAATAACTTTGCATTCACTCAAAATTGAAAACACCCTATGTAAAGAAGGGTAGAGAGATCGATGAACACCGCGCTTTGCCTGCTAAGTAGAGATCCGGGTAGAGGCGAGGAGGATATCAATGCCTGATTAGTTAGTAAATAATCAAAATTATAATATGAGGATCCTCAAGCAGGTTTAGTTATTAGTCATTTATCTAAAGACGCTGTAAAGTAAAACCGGTCATAATCTATAACTTTAGTAAGCAGCTACTAACCATATCATTTTATTACAAAATTTTAATTTATTTCACAAAACCGACGATTGTGCCTACATATAGCAAATATAGAGAATTAGCATAAAACATTTTACATCTAGTATTCGTTTTAAACAACATTCTAAAAACTAACAAAAACCATTTGAAATTGTACTTTGCTTTATCCTGGAAAGCTCAGAAAATCCTATTTTACTTATTGGGTCAGAAATTTAACTCCTAGTAAATACATAAAAGAAGGGATGAACCCATAAACATATTTGCATTCAAATGTTTTTGACATCAAATAAATTGCAAATTAAATTTACAGTTAGATGACACAGTCCGGGTGATATATGGATGCATCTACTTTAAAGAAAAACAAGCAATACATTTAATTCCCTACCGTATTTCACATCGTACAACAATTTTAACAATCAGTATTATTATTTTACTGGCCCCTCCCTACCTTGGAGAGAGTAGAAGCGAACTTCTTGTTCAATTCACTTTGCCTCTCTTCCATCATGTCATCACTTGCGTCATCATCATCGTCATCCCCATCATTAGAAATGCCAGGCTTGCTCGAGTCTTTTCGATTGAGGTGCTAAACAAATAATAAATAAAATAAAATCTATAACTGATTTTTTTTTAATCCGACTTGTGATGTATAAATAGAATGAAAACTACGTCATATCATGGTAATTGTACTTTGCTGAAATAAAAACGCCCACACTAATTATGGAGTTTACTAAGTTCAATGATGGGTCTATAATAAGCAACCTGATAAGACTGGGATTGCCAAAGCGCTATTTTTAGCATTTCTACCAACCTAAGTAGAATTGCAACTCAAAATGCATTTTTCAGCGTACCTCCAAGTTGAAGAACAATAATAGCCTTTTTGAAACGTAATGTATTATTGAATTTACTTCTATTATTGATCAATTTTCAGTTGAATCCATTTTAAATCGTTAAATTATTACAAACATTAATGAAAAAGAATGGTTGATGGATTAATAAAACCATCGCTAAAGTCATGAGAAGTGCAATTTTATTTCTTCAACATAAGAAGGATATAACCTATTGGTCTACGACGTTTTAAACATTATTTTCATAATAAACGCTCTATTGTTCTGTGTACTCGACATTGTAACTGTAAATCCCACAAATTGTATTAACAAACAAAAGCAATTGTTCAGACAAGACCACTAGGCAATACACAGGGGTGATTTTGCTTTGAACTAAAAAACCGGAAAAATAAAGTTTGTGGGGGAGGTAGTCTGCATATTTTTCATGTTCAGATTACTTAAGCATTTTTAATGAAGACAAAAACCATTAATTAAAATTATTCATCAATATTTTCTGAGCTCTATTGAAAAATACCCCCCGCCGACCCCCCACACATTTTACACCGGTTTTGAGCAATTTAAAAAATGATTTTTTTTCACTCCAAAAAAGCCGGAAAAAATCAGGCCTGAATACAAGCCGCTGTTAGACCGATTGATGAGGGTGGACCTCAGAATTATTTATGTAAATATGCACCAATTAATCATGTTCAAAATGTAAATAGATTGTCAATATATAATGGGTCCACCAGTAGCGTGTATCACGGCGTCAATTCAGTGTGACATCGACTCTACCAAGTTCTGGAGAAAGTTGAGGTATTCTGTGAAACTCCTTCCCAAAGCTCCTGAAGATTGGCGATCCGGCGAGTCTCAAGACGACCCTGGAGGTAACCCCACAATTTCTCTATGAGTACGATGTCGGGGAACTATGGAGGCCAATTGAGGATTTAAAAGTTGGCATTTGTGTGACACGTAGCGTGGCCACAGGGCCGAATTTGGTCCTGCAAAGGGTATGAAATGGCGTGGTGCTCCAGGGTCTGAACATCCCTAGCGCTATAAATTGCCACATATGACCAGCGTCTCAAACAGCCCCTCATTCTTTACCTGCACGTGGTGTGGCTGCCAAGCTAAAAAAAAGAGGTGCGAAAAGGGAGTGTATGGCGCTTAAACTAGATGTCTGCTACTGCCTCGCAGTTTGGCCTCTTTAGGGTAAGGCTAGGAGAAGGCTATCCCCCTGCTGCCTTGTAGGGTATGTCTTTCCAGACAAAGGCTCTGTGTATCTCTATTGCCTTGCGAATGATGACATTGGCGTGCCCCGACACGTTTAACGGGGGCGGAGGGAAGATATCGACCAAGCGGAAGGCGGCGAGGATCATCGCGCGAGCAGGATGATCTCCCACATCAAAACCATTCGCTAAGTGCACTCATTCAGCGGCACAGTTTGAGCAGACAAAGCTTTCACTGTTTAATGGATCCTAAGCCATATAGGCATTGACACGAATGAAGAGGCTGACTCGCTGGTGAAGCAAGCCACTCATCTAGACAAGCGAAATATTACGATCAATCTAGC
Organism: Parotoplana pacifica; assembly: GCA_034780595.1. Lineage (NCBI taxonomy): Eukaryota > Metazoa > Platyhelminthes > Proseriata > Otoplanidae > Parotoplana > Parotoplana pacifica. The sequence continues at coordinate 670 of JAUYWI010095697.1, read as the reverse complement.
CAAAGCCAAGAACAAAATCAGAACCCAAATCACAAATGCCTGGGTTAACAGTAACAAAGAGTGGCTGATTAAAGCAAGTGTTGAGGCTTCTCTTGATCGGCACACGCGCACCGAGATCGCCAGATACCGCAAAGGGCCATTCACTCCTCTCCTCAGGGCCGGGAAACCGAAGGCCTTTGCCCAGACTGCAATGAGGAAGACACTCTGTAGCACAACTTCGCAGATTGCCCCAAATGGTTCTATCAACGTCTTCAAGTCTTCGGCCCCCTCAACTCAGTACGAGCCAACACCTCCGCCCAACAGCTACTGTCTTTCCTGGGGGCCATCGGTTGCCTCCCGACGACCAACGCAAATGCGTGAGCTCGCGGGTAAACAAACAACAACAGCAACACAGCGTTGTCCAGCTAAAGAAGCCACCCGCGCTGAGGAAGGTTGAAAGCAAAACTTCTTCGTCTGAGTTGAAGTTATTCTGTACCCGCTTGATGCGTCTGGTGTTGTCGTAGGCAAAGCCAGCCCAGATAAGTACCCTGTCCACTATTTTGCCCGTCTACAGCAGCGTTATGTCAACAGAAGAAGAGATACAGCCCTTCAACGGCAGCACATTTGTCCAATATATTTTTCAAATGGGCGTTAGAAGTGGACGGGCTGTATATTATTGTGTAGTAAAAAT
>JAUYWI010095686.1:0-11912 GCA_034780595.1 Parotoplana pacifica | reverse complement strand
GGGGCAGTTTTAGCATCTTTTATGAAATATTAGGGAGGGTGGGGGGGTATTGTACAAAACTGAACTTTATATTTTGAATAATATATTTTGTAAATACATTTTGGATTTTTAATTTATTTCAATATTTTCTCACTGTACTACTATTAGGGAAAGTGTCCATCTCAATATCTACGAGTATTTGCCGTATTCTCTGCAATTCAGATAAAATCTATTAATTTGTATTTAAATTATTTGTTGAAAGTTTGATCTGGGCTAGATCATACAATGATGTTTTATTTCTAAAACAGCCACCTACACTATAGACAGAGCTTAGAGATTTATATGTCTCATATATCTCATAGTGTTCTATGATTAAAGTTATTTTCATACGCGCCGCTAGGATTTTCTGAAGAGACTTTGTTTAAAGCTGCTAATACAAAAGAGCGCCGCTTTTGGAAAACATAAATTAAGTTGTGTGACTACAAAAATGAAAAAAACTTGTATAACCAAATGAATCCTATGAAGTCGATGTACGCCATTAGCTGACTATTACATATAATGAAGAATGACAGCAGATTAATATTTCAGTAATGTTTAAATGAAACTCGTTGTTGCCTTTGCTAAAGTGGGGGTTCGGTCGATTCTTTGACCTCTTTCCCCCTTCTGCCTTAGCTGCGCGCGTGATTTTATTTTCAGTAGATGTTTATCTTAGGGCCAAATTTCCAAAATTGGTATAGCACTGATATAGGCGTGATTATGTAGCTAAGATTCGGCCACAGAGTTAGTGAACTATTCTCTTTGTATAGACAAGCCACCCACCTACGAAGAGGCTTGGGATGTGAAGATGAACCGGATGGGTCTGGTTTCCGTGGGTCTGGCCTCCGTCATGCACTCCACTTCTTCCTCTTCACCGGCAGTCACAGCTCCTCCGATCCCCCCGCATGCCACCCCCAACATCGGCGTGCAACGCCCCCGGCCCCAGCGGGCACCCCCTGTGCCGGACCATGGCACCCCCGCCTCCCACCCCATCGACGATGTGCTGTCCTCCCAGTTGGCTGAGATGGATCCATTCCAGGCGTTGGAGCAGCAGATCAAAGAGGTCAGTCTTCTATACTTTGCATGCTTTTTGCAGGTTGGTATCATAGATATTAAATGATATAGACATACTGCAAGTTGGGGCATGGACATTTTCAGTGCTAAATATTTGAGAACTAAATACAATGACTAAATGATGATTGGTAAACTTTGTGGTGCATAACAAGTAGATCGTAAAGGACTAATTTCCGGTGAAATATCATTGCTTTAAAGGAAGAAATGAGTCAATTCTGATTTAATGGCAGCCCCAGTGGAGCTTTTTAAATCTATGTTTTTGTTCAATGGCCGATCTAGTTATATCTATATAATTAAATGTCTATGGTCGATACATTCCACAGGGGGTCTATAGGTGACATAAGGAAAACAAGCTGTTAGGTTTGTCTGAAAAAACTGAAATTTGCATATTATTAGGAACCAAAATGAAAGAAACTATACAAAATTTGTTGGGACTATGATGTCTGTTTTATGTTGTTGTTATTGTTTTTAATTTTAGAAGGGCTATTAGATAATAATTTCAGTCACTTAGCTTGACTGATATCAGTTTGGCTGTTGAACAAGATGTACATTATTTCCTGGTTGAGATAGCTTTTATTGAGAAGTTGTTGTTAAAGCCATTTTTGATGTCTATCCTTACGGCAGGGTACATTTTGGGTTTCGTGGTGGCCTTTTCATAGACATACATAGCTGTTGGACCAAGTTATGAAGTGTATCTATCTATAAAAACTAAAAACGTATTTTGTACTGTCAAGTTTTTAAAAATAATATTTCCTATAGAATCCCCGTATATAGTATTCCTATAAGATGCATTAGAAGTTTCATCAACATTTCTATGGTTATGACTAATGACACCAGTTAATGTTGAACTTCCATTTTTTTAGTCGCTAGTGTTGGTTTTAATAAATTATTGAATGATTATTGTGACAACCATGTGGTGTGCTATGCTACAAGCTGGATGTGATCAAAGATGGTAGTTCGAGATTGTCATCGTCTTCATGCCAAGACAGACCAAAACATGGGACCAGTGATCCAGCATAAAACTGACACACTAATGATCCAGGCATAAAACTGGCACACTAATGATCCAGGCATAAAACTGACACAATCGGATCCAGGAATAAAACTGACACACTAATGATCCAGGCATAAAACTGACACACAATGATCCAGGCATAAAACTGACACACAATGATCCAGGCATAAAACTGACACACAATGATCCAGGCATAAGACTGACACACAATGATCCAGGCATAAGACTGACACACAATGATCCAGGCATAAGACTGACACACCAATGATCCATGCATAAAACTGACACACTAATGATCCAGGCATAAAACTGACACACCAATGATCCATGCATAAAACTGACATACTAATGATCCAGGCATAAGACTGACACACCAATGATCCAGGCATAAGACTGACACACCAATGATCCAGGCATAAGACTGACACAATGATCCAGGCATAAGACTGACACACCAATGATCCAGGCATAAAACTGACACACACCGTGACACGATCGGTAATAGAAGTCTTGTAAAGTCATTTTCACCACCACCATCATCAGCCTGCAACGCTTAGACCAAACAGCTGATACTACTGACTTTGGCACTAGTATTGTACTATAAACTTTCCTACATTGAATGTACGTACAATGAGATAATGAATGGCCGTGTATGTTGTTTATTTAGATTAAGGAGTAATTAACTGTTGTTGGCGCAAATTCAGACACGCTATAACTTGTAACGATGTTATTGAAGAAATTAATAAATTCCTAAATGTGCTATGCCATCTTGGAATGTTGTGCTGCACATGTATTGCTGGAGGAAGGAATGCGAAGGTAGCCTGGCTTGGGTTGCTTGGTGTATGGACACATGTGACTTTGCTTGGTAGCTGGTATGGTGCTGACTACAGCTGCAGGCTTGTGTATGGTGCTCAGTGGTACTGGGCGCGCGTGTGTGGGTTGTTATCAATGTCCTCTTGGTTTAGTTGGGAGGGTGGGGGGAAGTGATGAAACTTTATGCTGTGTTCATGGTTAAAAAGAAATGCTTTTTTTCTTTCAATTTCTTCAAAGTGATAGGAGATAAATGGCCAGAGGTCGGACTATAATAATATATCGAGTCGATATGGATTTTGGTTAAGTTCTACCTAACGTAATCAATGTAGTAGTAAAGTGTTCTAGTAATAGTTTGCTTCCATATTATGTGTGACACTTACGGCTAACTGACAGAGGATATTACTCATTCAATAAGATTACATGGCTTCGTCTATTTAGCTAAATGAGTGTTTAGCTTTACTATAGACAAAAATCTAAAAGTTGATAATAATAATATGCATAGTATTTAGTTAGTTTTAGGATTAGCTTTTAACAGTGGTGGCCTAGCAGTGATAAATACAAATGTTTGATAAAGAGGACTACAACAAGAAGAACTAGATTAGGTGCTAGGCCACGCTATCAACATGTCCAGTTTCTCTACCTCTCCTTCTCTGTCATTCTGTGGTGTTTGCTTTTTTGATCTTGTTTCGGAGATTATAAAACTATATATATATATGTATAGATTAACTTTTTATTAGTTTCACCATTATGCGGAAGCGGGGTGTTGGTGGTAGGGGGAGTTGGGGTGGAATTGATTATGAACAGAAGATCAAACAGTTAATAATATCAAGCCAGGCATCTCTGTGTGTTGTTTGTGGTTGTTACTACAAGTTGACTGTTGGACCTTGTCTAGTGACACACAGCTGATTGTAAAATGTAAATTAGATCTTTTTTAGTAATTTGGTTATTTAGTAGGCTAGATAGATAGATTATTGTTGTTAGCTCGACACCCCTGCCTATGTAGATAGATAATGCCAGAGAATTTCCATAGTAGCGATGAATTTTAGATTAAGTAGGTTAAAAATAAATGTTGATTTCTCAGCGTTGGTTATTTCTGTGGTTAAACGATTATGTGGCAGAAAATATCTCGTTTAGGGGTTGATTATCATCGATTATACTTGACTGAATGACTGACTTGGGTATATGAGAGAGAGAGAGATTGTGTAAGAAAGTTTGTAATGACAAATAAAGGAAGAGGCTGTTAGGTTTTAGTGACAACTTAACTAAGGTGGAAATTTATCAGCTTGTGCCGGTTAATAATACCTTGAATAAAACACAATTTATGCAATGTTAAAAAAAGAATGTTTTACCTTTTGAATTTATAATTGTGCCTAGTTATTTTGAAGAGACTATTGTACTAGATGGTACTTTCAATCACAAAGCTTCTCATGTTTCGGCTTGGGTGTAGAACAAGATTAGGTACATAGTTTTAATTTGATCTTGGAAATTTTTTGTATCTTTCGGTTGGACTATTTCAATTTTAATTATGTTCTGTTAGTAGTGTTGATAGCTTGCCAAATACTATTAGTTTTTATTTGCATTTTTAAAGTTTGGCTGCAGTAAAGATTGTATTCTACTTGTTGATAGTCTGCGCAAGTTAAAATCTATGATTACCACTTACAATGGGGCTTTCTATTGAATTTGAAGTTATAATCGAATTTCTTTTATTTTCTGATTAATTTGTCTGTGCCAATTTTCTCTGTCATAAAGCTGATAATAGCAAATGTACGCAATTACCAACAGCAGCAAAGCCATCGACATCTTAATTACTGGATGCATTATTAATACCAATTCTGTGCTTGTAGGTATATTAAGATCATAAAGTTGGATCAACTTAGATAAGATCAAAATACAGCAAGCGCTCTCTATGTGTGTTTGTTCTTTGAACTAAAATAATGTATCCATATTGCCTCATCGGCTCTAACCTATGTGTATTATTGGTATCTTATATTACATTTTGTGGTATTTTTGGCACAATGCAATGTGTACATTATTATTATTTAACAATATGACTAATTGCTTTATTGTGATTCTATTACCTACCTACTCATTCCGTGGTTCATTTATAGGTATTTTTAATTTAGGAGAATATCTAGCTACTTATTATGTATGTATGTATAAAATTGATTCAATAATGGAAATTAATATTTAACATCCACGTAATTAGAGTCATTGTTTTCATTGTAGGTATAATACGACTGTTTTTAAATTAACTGTTAAGAAAACTAGAGCAGCAAACAAATTATTTTTTTTTGTATTATGATATTATGTAGGTGTCTAATGCTTTTAATTTTAAAGTATTGATTTATTTCGTTACATTATTAAAATGTTTGTTTAAGAAGCAAGTTCTGAATGTTAGGTACTAGGGTATGTGTATGCAATTTAGGACCCTAGGTATTATTAATTTTAATAAATCTGGCTGTCTAGTTGTTAAAACTTTACAGTTAATTGTTAAAAATGGTAAACTAAACTTGGCGTAATTAGCATATTTGAATTGCCTTTTATTTATATTGCATGTTGACCCGAATTCATTCTATAGGAAGCCAATGGATTAGTTTGCATAATTGTCGACTTACCGCATAATTGAAAATAATGTCGATGCTATTAGCTAAAAACCTATAAATCTGATAATGCAATATTGAATTTCTTAATAATATAATCCACATAGTAGCTTAATGAATTAGGTCACCGAAATATGAATATATATAATATATTTCTTTTTTTTAACATTATTTATGCCTGTTAGGTAAGTTAGTACATACATCTACCTTATACTAAATGCTACCAGCGATTTATAGCTGCTCGATAGAAATTTGTCGTGGATTATATTTATTAGTACGCGCATACCAAAAAGTGGTCTGTGGTTGAACCAGATTTGCAGTTGGCGGGTACTAGTTAGTGGAAGATGCTGGTGTTATCATCTAATATAAAAATACGATCTGCTCGAAGTTGGACTGATTGATTGTAAGAAATGTACGGAAATTACGTTTTTATCTTCTTGCACGATATCGGTAAGGTTTGGTTGGTGGGGTTTGACACCCACATTGTTGGCAAATTGTCGCCACACACGGCTACCATGACGGATGATGGTTCAGAGATCTGATATAGGCTAATTTTATCATTTTGCATTGCGCTGCTCGATTTATTTTTAAAAAATTGATCAATTTCTCTGAATCAGCATAATTTTATTCTCTTTTTGTATATAATATTGAGTGGATTTGATATTGGACAATGACTATTTTACTCTATGGTAAAGACTTCGCTATGAAAAAGTATGATTGATTAATTGTGCCTTTAATATAACTAGCCAGAACCGATAGAGAGATAATGCGAATGAAATGGATATTCGATTAATGTAACCAAACTAATTCCATCAATAAGTATGAGATAAATCTCCTCAGCTTTTTAGAATTTGGTTTTGTTGGCGTTTTTAATAAATCAATTGGAGTCATGAGTCAACTCACTCCACCCTACCCCAATTTAGTGCAGGTATACCTAACCCATTAGCTGGTTGTTGTTTTCTTTAGTATGCAAAGACCGGCATCACATTACTGTTTTCTCTCGAACTTTATGGAGAATAACTATCATATGTATTACCGTTTTGTCTACGTGTAGGTACTGTTCACTGGTGTGTCGGTATTGATTTTTAAGATGCTCACTTTGTAGGCGCCCGAGATGGGAGTTGGTGGGGAAGATTCAGCTACAAAGTTAAGGGAACGAATTCTATAATAAGGATACCTACTACAGTATACTGCTGAGTTCTTATTCTAATAATGATATTAATATTGTTCTGCCTATATTTGTTTTATTGTGGTTGACATGTTTATTTTCGAAGGGCAAAGTCTCAAATTTGTTTGTAGGAAGAAGATTTAATTTATTGAACACTTTTACTCAAGTTATTTGATAAAGTCATTTCTCTTTGTGATGAAAACAGAGCTGTGTGTTTCAGTTTATGATGCACACTATTAGACTCTAAGGGGAGGCATGGGGCTCTAATCAAACAATAATTCATGGAGCTCAACCGAATTTAGCACACATACAATTTTATGAGATCTTTCATTTGACCTACTTTGAGGTTATGACGTCATTGGCCAAATTAGCAATTTGAAGTTGACTTACTTTGAGGTCATCATGTCATTGGCCAAATTAACAGTATGAATTTGACCTACTTTAAAAATGAATTTAATGTTCAAAATTTAATTAAAATTGTTGGAAATACAACAAATGAACGTGATTTGGGCTGAAAACAGAAGAACGAGGCCCCCTTTTTGGATTTTCACATTTTATTTTGCTATTTTAAACCGTTGCCTGTGAGAAAAATATAAGATTAACAAAATAAAAATCAACCTTCATTGGATAGTTGTGTGAAAATTATGACTTTGTTGCTAGTATACTTTTCTCATAGTGATGGTTAAAATAGCTTTATGAAATGTGAAAATTTAAAGGGCCTCTTTATTTTGCAGGAGCGGGAGGGGGTAAATAGCTCTAAATATTTTCGTGATGTTATTGTAATTTGTTTCTTTTTTAACAGTTGCCCCAATAAGGAAATTTCTGTCAAGTAGTTTCCTGTAATGTTCTCTCATTCTCATACATGTAGGCACCCTCCCCCTTTCTAGGGTTCTTTATTTCGTTCTGAAGAGATTTCGGTCCTTTACTTGATACACTAATATTTGCCTCCACATGCACGCGCGCACGCAGAAAGGTAGCATGACGTAAAACATTAAGTGCTAAATCTGAACATTATCAAGTACAGAGTCAAGTTTGATTTTGCTTGCCAAAATTAGGCTAGGCTGGGTGTGGATTCATTACTGTAACTGTAAGAGTTTGAGAGGGAAGTTTGTGTACACATTCCCCTCCGTAATATGGCGTGGGTGCTTGCTTGCTTGTCAACTATTAGTAACAATTTCAAGTCAACTGGGTGCCTACGTCCAAAGGGGCTGTTGTTTATTTTGTGGTTGACTACTGCGTACTAGCAAACTTGCTGAGCTTCCAAAACGCGTACATTATTATTTACCCGCTGGCAGTAATCACGTGGTTCAAGTACTCGCAACTTTCTGTGGAAATGACATGATATGACGATATTTTGGTTGGTACTTTATTTAACCGACTAAATTTTGTGTAGAGTACACTTTCTCCCTGCAGCCGATGTTGGTGTTGGCGTATGACATAACAGCAGCAAATGGACTAAATTTTGAGATGTAGATTGAATGAGGTCTGCTCCGTCAGGTGGTTTGAGAGTGGGGCATTCATAAATGAGGTGGTATCTGGAAAGTTCCGGTCTTCTGCTAGGACATGAAGGATCTGTAGCGAGGCCCAGTTGAACCGTGTTCTTTGGGAAGTGTCCATAGCCAGTCCTCATTCGGTTCAGTCTTGTCCGGAAATGTCGATGAAGGTGATGTCCAGGTTTGTTTGTTGGTGTAGGAATATGTAGCATCAGTGAACAAGGTGGCGTTTCTTCCCATTCTATCGCCCATCTCTCCCTTGTCCATGATTCAACGTTGTTTCCTAGCGGACAATTCTTGGTGATGTTTTTTGCCCTTGTGTAAAATGGTAGACGAGATTTGAGACAAATTTTGGCATGTTGGCTTTGCTATGTTTGGTAACTTTTTCGTTTAATAGATGGTTTGAATCTTGAAGAGCTTATGTAACAGTTGCAAGATGTTTGTCTCTACATAAATGAGGAGGTGTGATGCCTGCCAGGATAGGGAGTTGGTCAGTGGGCGTAGATTTTGTAGAACCTGTAACAATTCTCATTGGTTGTTGAGGGCCACATTAACTTTCTTGGTATGGGCGCTATTATTCCAAGTTGGTGAGCAATATTCAGCTGGAGCGTCGACTAGTGCCGTGGTTGCCGTTCGGAGCACATGGAAGCTGTCCCCCCCAAGGGTACCGGCAAGGCGTCGGATGAGAATATTTCTTGCATGGATAGTTCCTTGTAGCTCAATGTTCTGTCAAGATATTTAGGGTTCTTATTAAAGGGGATGATTTCATTGTGCAGTTTGACATTCAACTTATGGTTTGCTTGCCGGTTAAGTTGGGTTTTGTTGACCGTATGTCGGGGTCTCCATTGTGTGAAGTATGTAGGTGCTGACTTGGGCGAGGTCTTTTGTGAGTGTGTCTTCGAGAGTTTGGACATTTTTGTGACACGTCATGAGTGCAATATCGCCAGCCGATGCGACGGTGAGAATGGGAAGGTTTGGGGAAAGAGGATGCACAAAATATTATTGTTTCAATAGTTGCGGAAACAATTTTTCAAATTTTGCAGAAAATTGGTCATTTGAGTTTGAGGCTGTAAGCCGCTCGTTACGTAGGAAGGTCAATTTTAATTAAAATGTCAAAATAATGTCCTAATAAATAAGATAATTTGTCCCCCCCCCCAAAAAATATGTTTCACCCTATCACATATTTAATAAACAGTGATTATTTTGTGATATTTTTTAAATAATTTAATCAGAGATTTTAAGAAATCATCGCTATTTAACTACAAATTATTGAGAGAACTTTCAATGACCTTTTCATACTATTGCAGGCTTTGATACATTTTGATGTCAAAAGATGGACAGACAGAGTTAATAAAACAACTTACAACTTATCACAGTAAATAGAAATACGGAAACCGAAGTTATTAGATCAAGAACTTTGCCTGTTGGGTATAGATAGGTACCTACTACAAACAGTGCGAACTGAAATTTCTTTAATTTAAAATTATTGAAGTGAGAAATTAGGCAGATATTTTTGTTCGATTTATCACAACTCGAGAATGATGAGATGGATGGCAGAATGGTGGAGCGCTAATGCTTTTAAAAACAAAATACAATCTAATGGTTGATGAGTATTGGATTGAAAATCGGTTGGATAAAAGAATCATGGACAGTCTGGTGATGATTGGGGGTGTATGTATGATTGATGTGATTTTAGATCACCACCTTTGTTTAAGTTTCTTTAATGTCTTGTGGTTATAGACACTGACCGGGATTTGATGTTTCATATTAGCAAACTATGCTCTAATTGCATGGTTGATTTATTGATTATTTATTGATCATTTTGTTCTGCCAAGGAGGGCTAGTTTGGTGGTAGCCTGCCGCAAACTTGACGTTTTTGTCTTTAGTGTTACCTCTAGAAGAAGAGATATTTCTTGCATGCAAAACATTGCCAACAGCAGCTAACAACAAACCGATTTTCTAGAGATTTCTGATTTGAAATATTTCTGCATCTATTATGTATTTCTAGAAATTCTTTAATAATGACTAGCTATAGAATATTTTGCGAATACCTTTCCATTATAATCTTATCAAAGTAAAGAGGTGTTCAAATATGGCCGGGAATGTATAGTGCACTACTGTCTAATGGCGTCGTTGGTATTTGTAGTGTTAAATGGACGACTTTTCTGATTGCAACATAATGCAGTCCGCTGGTATGTGGTCGACCAGCTTCTGAATGTATTGCTATTGTAGGCTGGTACCCTAGCCATGTAAAATCGATTAGATGCCCACATTGTACATGGGCTACTTTTTAGAAGAATGTCAGAAGATTGAGTTTGCTGGGTCAATCCCAGTTTAACATTCAAACGAAATAAATGCCCTGTAAAATTAATTTATAAAAAGAATATAATGGCACAAAATATTTTAAATTATAATATTTATCGACTATAGCAGTTGGAATGAACAAAATTTAACTCGGTCAAAGATTAACATCATCAGCTGTCTGTGTGTATGTAGTAGTTCATTTACTTATTCTCTCGCGTTTGTTGATAAATTATTCAGATTATTTTCTCGATTTCACCTGCAAAATCCAAAGTATATGTGTGCATAACAGTACAGTACAGTACAGTAGTTGTGCGTTTAAATATTACACACTACTGCCCAAGTTAGCTACTGTTTTGTCGATTTCAAGTTGTTATTTTCTCTCACTATCCAGCTGCTGTAGTATTATACGAATTGTAAGGCTAGCTGCCTAGGTAAAAGAGGAGATATTTTTAATTAACCCTGATGTTTCATGTCAAATATTTAAAGTACAAAATTAGTTTTTTAAAGTTAACTGCGCTGCTTGTGTTGTCAGAGATAATAAACATTCAATCCTTCTAACAAAATTCCTTGAATTTTGTTTTTCTATATGGACCTACAACACACATACCTAACATATTATTCTCCGTCTTATGCAGTCAATTGTATGTTAAGTACAAAATCTATGTGAAATACCTAGTGACCTTCTGGCACGGTTTAGGCTTAATAATTATGTAATTTTCCTTATCCTAGGTCACTAAATGCCTTGTGATACCGCTAAGAGAATTAATGAAATCGTCGTTCTTTAATTACATAAATAATTCAAATACGATCCTTTTATTGCTAAAATAGTCTTACATACTACAACATATTTAATTCTATGGATACAGCAGGCATAGTTTGATACATCGATATATTATAGTTCTCTCCTTATTTAAATTTTCCAATACACTCAATATTTAGGTGATTGAAAAAAGAAAGTGACTAATAGTTAGGTGAGAGCTTGAACTAGATATACAGCCCCGCCAATTAATAACGCCGCCCCCCTATCTAACTGCATGTTAAGTAAGTGTTTTATGAAGATTGTCACATTAAGACAACTTTTGGGAAGAAGTAGCCATTTCAAATCTGAAACCTAATGGTTTTGAAGAATAACTATTTCAAAATTAAAAGATTTTTGATAAAAACACTTCATTTTCTCTGGTAGACTTTTATTTTTGTAAAACCTTTTCTAATAAGAAAAAAAAAGCTAAATCCTTTGAAAAGGAAAAAAAGAAGTGAGTCTATCACAGATCTTTCACTTTTAGAATATTTTTCAAAACCATACCTAAGGTTTCAGATTTGAAATGGCTACTTTTTCCAAAAAGTTGTCTTAATGTGACAATCTGCATAAAACACTTACTTAGTATGCAGTTAGATAGGGTGGGGGGGTAGCTATATTAATTTGCAAGGCT
>JAUYWI010095675.1:0-11912 GCA_034780595.1 Parotoplana pacifica | reverse complement strand
TTAAAAAAAATAGCTTTTTTTAAATAAGATATATCAAAATTTTAGGGTGGTACGGTTTCTTTTGTTAAGGGGTGTAGAAGAATATCGTCACTAATAAAACACAAGGGTGTGACCTTCAGGTAGCTACGAGTGTCACTAATAGTCCAATTGTTCAGTATAGAAATACAGAGTTACAATAACTGGGAGATTGGGGGTATCAACGTTAAGTATGAAACTGATCATTTTATAATGTCCAGAGTTATGAAGTCGCAGGCTATAGCAAACTTGGGGTGAGAAATCTCCATCTTGACATGATGATTTGTGAGATAGTATCTATGTGCTTTAGTCAAGAAAAATAATAAACTCAATATTCGGGATCCATAGATTTTATTTAAATTTGATTTCATAGAACTTTTATTCGTGGATAGATAAGTACAAAAATTATATCCGACTTGGTCTAGTTATGTCCGTCTAGGTCAAGTTATTCGACTTCGTCATATGTACAAATACTATAGGTAATCTCTATAATGAATCTAGAAGTTGCTATGGTTAGTGCATAGAGAATTCAAATTTTACTGGATTAACTGAAGAAGGTTCAAATTCCTTTTAAATGTTGGTGTTTAACAACCGGAGAATTGAGCTAACACTTAGGTAGGTACTAAAATATAGGACTAAGCTTGCAATCGTAAACTGGTGTAGGACCGTTTGTGGTTATTTTAAATTGACAATCAAATTTAGAAAACAAACGGAAATACTTGACTATGCCATTTCCAGCAACATGCTTGAGGTAGGTAGGAGGTATATGAGACATAAAATTGGTCATCAAAACATTGTAACTACATAAGTATATAATACAGAGGTATGTAAAAAAGTAGGTACTCTATAAACAATGTGATCCATGTTAGCTAGGAAAAGGTCTACTAAAGAACAGAAAATAGAATTAGGAGGGAGGTGGAAATAATTTTAACTCTACTAGGAAATCGGTTTGCCAAATAGTTATCTTCAAATATAAAAAGAATCTGAATTAGTGCTCATTAGAAAACCAAAATGCACTGTACAGGGTGAGTTAAGCCTGCATCATTTAGTAAAAATGAATTTAAAATTATTTACAACATTACTTGCAAGTAGTATTGTATATTATTATTATAGTTTTTTATATAAATAACATTTCAAAAATATTTCAGGTTATTTCTATAAAAATTATGATAAATACAATACTACTTGCCAGTAATGTATATAATATTTAATGAATTTTTACTAAATGACGCAGACTGTTGACTCACCCTGTATGATATATTGCCCTAATTTATCTAACAGAATGTCCCTCTCTCAAAGCGAAATGTAATTTCCGTTATATTATGACATTTTAAGTATAAACTTTGGCACTTAGCGAACTCAAATTTGGAATGCGCAATAGGCTAAAAACACACGAATAATTACAATTAGGTCGGAAAATTTAATTAACAACAAATAAATACGTAGTGGATTATGTAGAAAACTAAGCCTAGACTGAAGGTAGGTTGGATCTAAGTCTCTAAGTGGATGCTGCAATTCTAATAACAAAAGGTGTATCATAAAAACGGTTATGTAAAATAGTTTTAAGCTTAATTTAAATGTTTTTTTAAATCAAAACATCATTTTATGATATTCCTCTTTAAAACATATTGGAATCAATTTGTGAAATTGTCAGGTTAGATAAATAAGTACAGGACTTAGTACAATAATAATCCAAAATACTATTAGGTATGTAATGTAGGTCATTAAATAAATATGTAGGTCATAAATAGAATAATCACAATCTTCATAAATAAATCTGCATGCGAAAATCCAAATACTAGATAGTAATAGCATTTTCTATTAAATCTAAGGAGGGAGGGGGGGAGGGGCGAGTTGACTGTGTGGTGTCGTCACTGAGTAGTGAGAGCAAAGAACGAGATCTGTGTTAGTTTGATACAAAATATTGGGCGGGTCATCAATGGAAATGGACTGGTGTCATTCATCATCTACTCATCTGGGGCCATCAGACCAAATTGTATTCTTTTAAGTTTAACTGTAGAATCGTGTCTTTCACCGCGGCGAATACAAATCGAATGTTTTCGGTATCTGAAAAAGAAGAAGTCGTTCCTAATGAAAATACTATTTTGTTTATGTTATCGAAAGATGGACCGGAGAGAAGTACATTTTCTATAAAACCAGTACCACCGAAATGGCGTCAATGTTTAATTTTACTTGAAAAGTCCTGTGAGGATGTTAACATAAAATAAATGCTAAAAACATGCGGCCATTTTGTTTATCAAAATGTTGTTCTAAAATTTGAATCAAGCTTATGGCAAAAATTTTGTTAAGCTCATTTTTAGATCGATTTTAGGAAGATTGTATTGCTGCCAATGGAAGACATTTTGAACATTGCTCTAACACTACTGAAATAATAATAAAAAAGAAAATCATTAACATGATTTGATTTATATATAAACTATGTTTTTTTTCGTTTAGATTTCATAGTAAATCTAATTAATTTGTAGTTGAATTGTTGGAATTTAGCATAACACAAATTTTAGCCACCTCCATTAGCTGGACTCAAATTTGGCACAAAAGTTCGATACCCAAAATGGCCAACTGCTTTTAACATTTGTGCCGAGACGTAGGTAGGTACTATAGGAATTGAAGTAAACATTTTTAAAGGTACAAATTATTTAAATAATCAAGACAAATATTGAACACGCTCCATAGTAAATTACACTACACCAAATAATAATTTAAGCTAATCTCGAAGTAAAAAGTCGCTATGTCTTTGTAAAAATTATTTATTTATTTATTGTGAATTTGTGTTAGTTTTTTCTAATCATCCAAATTGAATTTTGAGCTACAAGCAGTTTGAAAATTTTGTTTCATAATTTTGGAAATCATAAAACACTAAAAATGGTACTGCCCTAGTTTGCAACTATACCTACCCTCATTCTACAAACATTTAAGAACGTTTATGGCAATACTAAATTGTCAATTTGCAACCGGAACATGACGACCTAATTAATAATGTTATATCGATGGCATCAATGAAATAGTTTAGACCATAGAGAATATAAATAAAGAGGTTTCGTTCTCCAATTTTAAAAAGAAGCAGTTGAGAAAAGTATCAAATTGGGTAGGTATAAATCAGAAAACACAACTTCTAAGAGAGTTATTCCCACAAAAAACTGCATTTGCTCCTCGATCTCCGCACATCTCTGAGTGCAAACTGAAATATCGAAATTCACAAATTCAATAATTTAGATTAGACGTTATATTATTTATGCAGGTAGCTAGCAATGACGTTTCACTGGCAGATTAGTATAATTTATAAATAAAAGTTAGCTCACCTGTCGCACAGGTAAAATGCGAATAGATGATCTTATCTGGATCTGGGTTTAATTCAATGTACTGCTTGAGAATGAAGTCACGTGCCTCCTCTGCATCTCTTTGTGGCCCTACATTTTGGATCGGATTAAAAAAAGAGAGAAAAAATAGTTATAAACAATCTAAAATAAGATTTTTTATTATTCTTAACTGGCGATAAATTACCTCGATTAAAAGACTTGGTTGAATAACAATGTATCCATCTATCCATAAATTGCATGGGGTAATTCATGTGTGTGTAGTCCCTTTTAGATAAAACTAAATATTCCCATTCTTTTGCAAATGCATATCAAATTTAATTTAAAACCCATAATTAAAGACCTAATATAAACAAAAAGACCACTCTATATAGGTATATGGTTCTGGCTTCAGCTCATTTAGCCAAGAAGTTCACAAGGAGACTTCACTACTCAAACTGATACTCCTGGAAACAAACTACCTATCTAACTACATACCTCACAATGGAATGTTTATGCAAAAGCAAATTAAGGACAGTCATAATGCGTAGGTAATATTGCTTCTATCTTGCTTTTATAAATGTATGTATTAGGAAAACCACAACAACAATAATGATGGGGAGAATTGCTAACACTAACCACACCCAAAAATGGATAAGAAACGAAACATAGAATACCGTCGACAAATGAACAAATTAATTAAACTCTTCCATCATAGAGACGGCTGGGGTTATCAACAAAGAGTACAAGGAAATGGATATGTTAAGCCCTCCTTCCTCGCGGGTACCTACACAATAGTGAGGAAAGTAAGTTGACGAACCACATCCACAGAAACTGCATAGGTAAAGTAAATTAATAGACTAATGCTAAATTATAATAGCCACATGCATAGATAATAATCCTACTCTTTGTCTCAGAAACTCGGTAACAAGGATTCGGGCGTTTCTATGTGCTTGTAGTTGTTAGTATACCCTTATAGTTATTATGAAAAAATTTCACGGGGAATGAGAAGGAGCCGTACTGATATAACACACTGACTACACCCCTCCCAAAAATTGCACATGCAAATAGCAAAACGAAAGAGAAAGCTTATTTAATCACACTGCAAATTATGAGATGCACTAAAAACACCTGGGTACAAACCCAGAAAACGAAGTAAACATTGTAGGTAGAAGCCGCAAATTAACCAAGAACTATGTAGGTATATGTTGGATAGTTGTCAACAATAATTGGTTAGAATAATAAACGCAAAAGCATGGCCAACTAGTGGTCACTGGGTGAAATATAAAATTACTCCAGCTGGAATAATGAAACAATCCGGATATTACATAGAAAGATTTTCAAGATAAAAAGGAAGGCCAAAACTTTAAGGAACATATACAATTTTTGCCGACAATTGTTTCGTATAATACATTTTACAGTTTCAAGGCAGAAAAAAGTAACCCACTAGTAACAGTAAATAAGTTAGATATAAACAAGTAATAGAAAAACACAGAGTCCTATTAAATAATTTGAAAAAAGGGCCTGATTAAGATACTTTTAGACTGAAGGTGGAACCATTGTTAATTTAGAAGAAAAGTGTTTTATAAGGACAGCCTCATTGCTTGGCAATTGAAACTCCGTTGTAGCAGAACCCATAATTGTGAAACACTCATGAAAGTTGTTGGAGCAATTCTCACAGCCCAATAGATGGTTGGCTGGGAATAGGACCTTGTGGTTTATGCTCACAAATGTCGGTCAGTTGAAATTTGTAAACCACTTTGGATTTGAGCATTTTGTAATTTATACCCAACTTACTGTTACACGAGGTTTCGTTTATTCTCCAGCTCGGTACAATACGTATTTAAAATAATTTGCAGACTGGTTTTAAGGGAGATGCTTTGGTAGACCAGTGAAATAGACTACAATATTTAATAATATCTCCACACACAGCAACATTTTCAGTCAGGTCGCCCTCTACAAGTACCTACAGCAAATGGGTAGGTACACATAGATTTGGTCCTGGTAATTCGGTAATTTTATTAGAAATCAATAAAATATGCCAATAGAAGGTGATGCATATAAATTCTTATTTAAATGAAATATCATCTATGGAATGAAATCTATGAATTAGCTGTGCCTAAATCCATAGATATTATAGATAAAATATCCATAGAGCGAAGATAAAGTACAATATATGTAACCGCTGTATTTATAAACACAACTTTTACTGAACATTTAAGTTCTAGAATAATAAAAGTCTAAATAAACAGTCTTAAAGGCAGAGTAATTAATAAACCAAAATGTTGCACATTCGTTTAGATTTGAAATTAATTACAAAACTATTATATGTATCTAATTTAACTAAAATCTGTAATTTCTATTGATCCTACTAACTAAATTCCACGAATTTCATCTTTGAACTGATTCGGCATCTGAACAACTTGACAAAATCGGTATTCTTGCATAATGCTACGTACGTCTAAAGTAGGTATAACTTCCTTCCTTCCTTCCCTTACTGAACGGTATTACACATGTTATCACACTTCCGTGTTTATAATATCGATAGGTAACAAATACTACCACTGCCTACAATGCCTACCCCTCCCAATCTAACAATAATAAAGTCGATCTCAATAAGATAAATATTTTGTTCTTCAGCATGCGTATAAATTAAATCTTTCACATAGCACATAAAAAAAATCTGCACATTTAATAGTAACTTGGTGCTCTCTAAGTAAAGTCTTTCGTGGTAGCTGTCTGGATGCTTTATTTATTACTGACTAGAAGAGTGAGATCATCTCTGCTATCAAAACGGACAATATAAATTTTAATTGAACATAAACTCTGAAATGAAATTTGAGACAAACCAATTTATCTCGGAAATTTTCGAAAATTTGACCATTCGACCTAAATCCTGTCCTTTCACAAAAAAGAACTGAGAGGGAAAAGAACATTTTCAATAAAAGGCTCTCGGGGGGGGGGGGCGGTTTAAAGAAACTTTTAGATATTTTGATCCTCAACAGGAAGGTGGCGAGATCCACGTTCATCAACGTAGGTATAGCTGACCTGAGAAAGTTCCTCTCCACAAGATCGGGAAAACACTAACAGACCCCATCCTGGGAAGATTGTGACAAAGAAGTGGTGGTTCAAGATGCCAGACAACTTCTGATCGACTGCCCACGCTGGGACAATGACACAGAGAGTTTTAGTGACAGTGATAGGTAGTACTAGTGCTAGTGTAACTACCAACGTCGTCTTCACTGCAAATAGTTCATTTCAGATAACTCAGTAGTCGTTAAGCCTAAAAATAGCTTGTTTACTACCCTTAAATAACCTCATGTACATGAAGATTAAGTGATTCATATCACCGTCAATTGAAAATCAATTTTTAGCCAATCGAAACACTTGATCAGATATTTAACTGTGATTACCAAATTGTTTATACAATAATTTGCAAATAATTTGTAAAATAGCCTTTCTATAGTATAACGTACTGGGTCCTCAATCGAAAACAAATTTGAAATCAAAATAGGGAAACGGTATTCATTTATTAATAAAACTGTGAAATGAAATTACAAATTCAAATCCGGCAAAGTATGAACAAGTCCCTACTGTTCATATAAGTTCGGTAAATATTGTAAGACTACAACATTTAATATTAATCTGCATAATTGCGTTGGTCATTTCTTTCCCCCTAATGTAATCACATAAGCTGTAAGATATTCAGCTACCTACATATTTTATCTAATGCCAGAATTGAAATTAAAAAAATCGATCCGGTCAGTGACTGACGGCTGCTGCTGGATTTTGCATTCTGATGATTTTAAAATCGCATTTCAGTAATTTTTCTGTGTATTTTGGTAAGGATGTAATGTAACTTGTAAGAATTATATCGGGCACATAATTATACTTTCAAACCAACCGCGTCTTGTACCCGGACAAAACCAACATCATACAATAAACACGTCACCATCTTACCATCGAACTGAGGGAAGTAGTCAACTATATGAGAATGCATAATCTTCTCCTCGAGGATATCCTTTTTGTTGAGAAAGAGGATAACAGAAGAGTTCTGGAACCACGGATAGGTGATGATAGTGCGGAACAAGGCTTTGGACTCTTCCATTCGATTCTGAAATGCAAATCAATTGACAATTATATAGTTTGATATTTTCATAGGGTGACAGTGTTATGAGCTAGACGGTTACTTCATGCCTATACGAAGAATAAATAAAGTTCACCGATAAATAATTGGGTCAACTCAAATCATAGAGATCGTGTCTGTCGCATAATAATTATCTGTAACATCAAATGTAGCCCTAAAACTAAGTAATTTTATTCAACTTAGACTATGAAAACTAATTATCGTCTACTGTATTTATGATCAACCACTTCACAGCAAAATAATTTACATTTGGCTTTTAAAAAGTTCTTCAAACCTCCAAGTGCTGTTTTTGCTAACACCATTTTAGCTAGGTAATTGTACGCACACTGCCCTGGGTATCGCCATATTGTGTTTGCGGGGATTGTATCAACAAATCACACCCACCCACGCACGCAAGCTTCTGTGTGCCGGTGAACCAATTGCTTTGAAATTTAGAATGCTGATCTTGAACCAGGTCAAACCCAAAAAACATCACTTTTGAATGGACTAGAACCGAACAATGTAGGAACTTTTGGTATTCCATGATTGAATATTTTAACTCCTTTCAATTATCGATTTTTCACATTTAGGCTTATAACTCAGCATTTATGAAAGATATGAATGCCATTTTTAGAATTATAACACCGATGTTCATATCTTTCAAACAAAACTCTAAATGTCTATTTCTGTTGCTGAGATATCAAATATTATTGATTTTTCAATTGTTGAAGTACACACACTGTTATTAAATATATCAGCACCAAAATTAGACATTTACCAAATTCTTTTTTGTCTAAAAAATGGCATTCATATCTGAGAAAAATCAATAATTATCTAGCCGATTATTTTCTTTTATTTAGGTCAAATTGAAAGGAGCGAAGTAAATAATATTTGAATCATTGAATATTAAAAGTCACTATTCCTCAGTTCTAGTTCAGTCAAAATTGATGTTTTCGGTCTTTGAGATAATCCAAACCAAAGGTCACGCGACTTGAAATTAAAAAATGGATTTTCTCATAAGTTCAAATCAATGCTCCCAATGTCAAAGCAATTGGCTCCCTAGTTTGAGATACACAATTGGACTATAGAAGCCAGCTCAGAGTTGGCGGCAAAATAAAAAATAATTATAAATTTAAGTCAATTAAACCTGACACACGGTTGGCTTGGCAGATCATCCCAAGGACTCTAGCACAAGTCCAGAACATTACCCGGTTTCACCCCTTGTTAGGGATCATCAGGTAAACACAGCAAACTGCCGAACCTCGAACCTAAGACCATACTACTTGAAAAGTAGCAGAGACATCGAAGCTCTAGAGATTCCAATTTCAGGTCTGCAAGTATTGTGGTGTCGCACCAGCCAGCTCTGTGCCAGGGATAATTGACTATTGCACAATTTCTTTTTGGCTTGTTATGCAAAATCGTTGTTGCTTTCTGTATTGGTGTGATACCAATAATAACTGCAGATCTGAAATTGAAATCGCTAGAGCTTCTATGCCTCTGCTAACTTGCAAGTAGTATGGGCTTAGGTTCGGCATTTTCTATGATCTCTCCTGATGACCCCCAACAAGGGTGAAACCGGTGGTGTACTGTAATTGTGCCTGAGTCCTTGGGATGATCAGTCGAGCCAAGCCTTTTGTCAGAGTTAATCGACTATTTCACTAGTTAAACGTATCCATTCAGTGTTGTAAAAATGCTGCTTTTCATTATAAAAGTATCTGCATTCCATATCGATATGTTCTATTCCTGGAATCGACAAATAAGAACTAAAATCACTGCGATTTCGTTTGTCATGTAAGTAAACTGATAGATCTATCAATACAGAGTCAGAATAGCACAAGCTTATTAGCCGATTTAAAATTGCACAAAAAAGAATGTTATTAATACAATTACTGATTATTTAAGTACACATTCCTGGACAACAACCACCTTAATCATAAATGCAAGTTAAATGAAGTAATATTTGCATGAATTGGTATTATAAATGCTAATTTCTACATGACTAACTCCATTCTATTGTTGAAATATTTCCCTCTCATTGATTTATCTAGCGATTAAACGATAAATTTAAATAGATTTTGTTAATGAAATGGGTCTCCACATTTAAAATGTCGACTCTTTCAACAAAGTGGTCTTCAGAAATGTGTAGAATGAAATCTTTATTGTAGACAAACGTACAAAAATATTTGGTAAGCCCTCGACAGTGCTAACATCATAGAATTGAAGAGAATCCAACTAACAAATAGTGTAAAATAGAAACAACAATCATTCCAAGATCAAATCAATATCTATGAAATAATGTGCATCTCGTTCGACACCCAAGCTGAAACATGATAAGCTTGTTGATTTGACCGTAGGTACATTTCATGAGGTTGGTGGTTCAAAAATAAATAGTGATCATTTTTGGGTGACAAACTGCTTGCACCGACAACATTTTTCGGAAGAAAATATCCACCAATTTCTGGAAGACCCTCTTTCTCTGTCCTTGTGAGTTTTTCTCCTAAGTTTCGACATCTCAGAAGCCGGAACCCAAATCATTCAGCTAGTTCCATTGATCCACATGAGAGAGAGAGGGGGGGGGAGAGCGGTGAAAAGCGCACACCCATGTAGTCTGTTCCAAACAGCGGAGATTATGAAACGAACACAACAGACACTATCTACGCCCAATCAGTTCGTCTATGGGGTTACCACCTACCACCTAGCAGGCTACATGGCACTAGGCATTCAAATACTACTGACACATGTGTAGTAACACATCGCTTTGTTACTAACTCCAGGACTATAACACAATGTTCATGTGTTTCGGCTCTTATGAAACTCTCAACTTTTTGTAATGCAAGACGACGTTGGTGAACAGTCTATGGATGTGTGACGTCATTGCTACTCCTAGCTGCACATAACAGACGATGAGAGGTGTCGTTCCTCTACTGCTGAGATAGAAAATTGGAAACAAATTTGTAAATGTAAAACTACACAAAGGCAGAGCAGCATTCGCTTACTTGCACAATCAATAATTGGTAATAAATAGAATGTCAACATTTGAAAACATTCTTTCTAATATGTCACTTTTATGGGAGATGACTATTCTTTAATACTAAAATAGTCCGGCTACTCATCGCAAAGTGATAAATGGGGTCCAGTCACTTGTTAGACGCAATCTGAACAAGATAAGACTCCGTAGTTTCAAAAGTGACCGCTTGCTAAACAATATGATAAGCCTAAAGCACGGGTGTTATAATCATCCAACAGCAGACGACTGACAAAGGACCGACTGTGTATTTTCTAACAACTGCCAGGTCTAACAGATCACTGAGCGGTTATCTAACAAATTAACCCGTCTAACAGGTGGCCGTTTTAACAAATGTCTGTGTTTCTAGAAAAATTATTTATGAATGAATTAATGTGTACTAAACACAGATTTCAATTATACCTACTACGGTTTGCAGAGGCTAGATAGAGCACTAAGCGATTTACGCATAAGATGGATAGGCAGAATTTGTTATCGCTGCTTCAGATGAGCCAACCAATGACATTCCAGATTTTTCTTTGTAATTACTTTGCTTATGGTTAGCAAAAATCAGTGGTTTTGTATTAATACCAAAGAGGTTTAGTAGGTTTAATTGAAATCTGTCATTAATACAGCAACGATTAAATACTTTTTATTTAACTACGAAATATTAAAAATTCAAGGGTCAATAAAAACTTAAATATACAGATAATATTCAGTAGGCATTTATTAGTAAACTATATAACGTCTTTGGTTGCAGGTAAGGAGATTCTTTGTATTCTAGATGGCCGCCATATCACAATTTCTCGATAGAGGTTGATTTACAAAAACTACAAGAAAAATACCTTATCTATTGAAGTATATAAAAGAAATAAATTACGTATTCTCTCTATTAAAATCCCACGCTCCAATAGTGACCCACCTCTTTCTACTAAATTTTAAAGAAGCCCACTCTCCAATAGAAGCCCACTCGAAAAACACGCCTTATAAAATCCGGAGTGCTTATACTAACACACACACACACACCTATCCTATACATTAAGCAGAAGATTGAACTTCTTACCTACCTAATATTATGTATCTGTTTCTATCTCAACTATTTTGTTCATGTAAATTCTATGTATTTTGTCCATTTTGCCTACCTATGTATCTACTTCCTTAATCAGTTCTGTGTAAGATGTTTGTTTTGTAATTTAAGTCCATGCCTACCTTTTAGAATAAATCTACAGGTACCTACTTTTTGGAAGAATTTGGGCATACAATTATATCGGTATTTGAGTATATACAATTCCGAAATTTCAAATAGAGTCCCACTCTCTAATAGTGACCCACCCAAATTTTAGGGATATTAATAGAGAGAAAACGGTATTTTACTATAAACTTTAGCAACGTAATTTTGGTACTAATCTATATCTTCTTAGTCTCAGTGAATCCGAATGGGTGAATGAAGTGC
>JAUYWI010095664.1:0-11912 GCA_034780595.1 Parotoplana pacifica | reverse complement strand
TCTTCCACGTTTCCCTAGAAATCGACCTTCCAGAATTGCTTTGACCATTCCTTCTCCACGTATTATATGTCCAATCCCAACCCAAACTAAAAAAACTATCATATGCGGAGACACACTGATACCAACTGACACTAAACAGGATAAAACAATTAGAAAATAGTACAATTTCATCTCAGCAAACGAAGGAACCGCCTCCAGAATCAAGAAAGCCACAGGAGGACAAATCACCCCAGACACCACTATGGTTCTCAACAACTGAACTAACAAAACAATCAATAACAATCGAGCATTTGGGATCAGATCATCTGCCGATTTTCATTACTGTTATTTGAGAAAACCCTATCCCAGGCCTCAAATAGAAAGTTGAGGATGTCAACTACGATAAAAACAAATCGTAGAAGATTGCAAAAACATTACGGATAAAGTCAAAAGAGCCAACAAAATCATCAATGACTCTGCAGAAAAGCAAATAGTCAAAATGATAACGAAGAAAACCCGCAAAAGCTGGTTAACGGCTAAAATCAAGAAACATATCAAAGAAAAGAACAAACTGAAAAGAAACATCAAGGAAAACAGAGAAGAATGGCTTAACAAAAGCAGGAACCTCTAATGGCTCATCAAAGAAGCAACACCTATGAAGTGGATCCAATTCTGCGAAGACAGCAACTGGAAGACTCTACTAAAAGTTTGTATGGTTGACTTTGAGCAGCAGAATTTAAAATAGAAAGATAGAATATCAAAAGCCTTAGCTGCGGTGTAACAAGTTTATTACGAATTTTCAGGTAAAAACATAAATTAAGTACAGTGATTGTGTGTGTTAAATATAGCTAGGAATGATGGTGTTTTGACAGAGTATACTAGGTGACAGGATATGGATTGTTCAAGGAAAATATTGTAGGTAAGAAAAAAGATGTTTTGACAGTGTTTACAGAGTGACAGTATATGTGATACAAAGTTAGTATTCTAGGTATGGGTAGAAAATAAAGAATAATAAATTAAAATTAAAATGTTAAACCTTTTAATTTTTATTTAGTATTCTTTATTGTCAAAGCCCTAAGTGGCAATTCTTCAGAAACCACCAAGAATGAAATTCTCATACACAATCATCATATCATCATTATTTATTTTTAAAATGTTGGTTTATTTTCCTCTGACAGGGAGTCAGCAACCCTCATTCTTTCCAACTGGTCACACCAATTTTTCAGCGCTTTCTATCTTCATGATCTCCAAGCTTCAGTTCAACATTTCGACATTCTCTCACTGTCATACTTTTCCAGGTCAACTTTAGGCTCCCTCTTTCTCTTGTCCCTTCCACTTCGAAATTCCATGCCCTTTTTACACCACTATTTTCTTCCTTTCTTAGAACATGACCACACCATCTTAGACAGCTCCGTCTCACTACCTATACAATGGACTCTTGCAGACCAAGCTTTTCCATCAACACTTATGAATTCATCATATCCTGCTGCTGAACTCCACATATCTCTCTAACGATTGCCTTTCTGCTCTTCTTAGGATATTTTCTCCTATTATGTCTCTGTCGCATAAACAATTACTGGTCTAACACATGTGCTATATATTTGCCACACAACACTGATTCCAGATCTCTAAACCTTTGCCAGCCAAATCTCACTCTTTGTTACTGCCAATTCGCTGCCTTCTCCCCCAAGTAACAAAATTCCTTCACTCTATCAAGGTCTTTTAACACCTAATCTTCCATATTCCTCTGCTCTGTAACATTCCTATCACACTCATTCCCTGCATACATTTCTGTTACTTGAAATTGTAGTCATTAATATAGTGACTCTTCTTTCCAGAGCATCAAGTATGGATCCACTTTTCACATTTTCTACACCTCAATAAGTTGCTCATCACTCTTTTGCCACATATTCCATATGGGTCAGTCTTTGCCTTCACTGAGACTTCGTTACTCATTCCAAATTCCATGATCCTCGTCTTTCCTATGTTTACTTTCAAATCTTTTCCCTCGAATGCCTGTTTCCATTTCATAAACTTGTCCACTATTTTCTTCATGGTCTCCGCCCATTATCACCAAATCATCAGCACAAAGCAATTCGAATAACTCACTTTCTCCGCCAACACGTCCACAAGTAAAGCAAATGAAAGTGGGGACAATACAGATCCCTGATGTACGCCAACTCCTACATTAAACTCCTTTGAGAGTGTTGACCCGACCTTGACTCTGGTCTTGACATCCTCATACAGCTTCATTATCGCATTCACAAAATTTCAGGAACAAATCTCTTTCTCTGTACCCATTCAATTACGCTATGTGGCACGCATTTTCAAGATCTAGAAAGCACATATAGAGTTTGCATTCTTGCATCCTTCTTGTAATTAAAATAGCATCAATTGTCCTTCTACCTGGAATAAAACCATACTGCATCTTATTGATTTCCACAAGTTTCCTTATTCTGGCTTCAAACTCCCTTTCCACCACCTTCATTCCATGCTATAATAGTTTTACACCACATTCCATTACACTACCAAAGAAGAAGAGATAACAACAATCCCAACCACAATCTCTACAACATTAATAATCTTAGGAGAACCAAGAAAGAGAAAGCAGATCGCAGCTGCAGAGAAACCTCAACTGGCCTGAAGCTCAATGATGTCAAACCTGAAATGTTTCTAAAAGCACCTACCATTCCACTATGGACTGACACTTCATAAATTAAACTCTTTCAGAATCTCATCGATGACTGAAAAAAAGCCGCAGACCCAGAAAATATGGTTGGAGAGAAAGCCCGCTAGACCCTTCAGAAGAAAGAACAATACAGAGAGTAAAATTCAACCCAGTATAGAAACAAAGATGCAAAGGCATACCGCACAGAACTGTCCAAATAGCGCACTGGGCATTTTCTTCTCCTAAAAAACTACAAAAAAAGAGTTGGGCTTGACAACGATGACATGTGCTCAGACTGCCAAGAAGAAAACACCCAGCAACATAACTTCTGCGACTTCCCGAGATGGATCACTCAAAGGACTGCAGCCTATGGCACTCCTTATTCCTCACGCTCTGATATCACTGCCAACCAGCTACTAAATTATCTGAGGGTAATCAGCCGGATCCCTACGACTGACGCTAATGCGCAAGCAAGCGGATGACTAAAACAAACAAAACACTACCTTTCCTTTTGAATATTGGCACCAAAGTACTGCTCTTCCACTCTTCTGGCATACAGTGTCCCTTCAAAATCCAGTTTGCTATTTCCAGCAACACCTCACTCCCATAATGAGATGCCAAAAATATTCTCTAATTATTCCAGATGATCTTCCTGCCTTTCTGCTTTTAATACCTTTCAAAACTCGCTTTACTTCTTTCATGATAATAGGTTCCCTCAATTCGATTAGTTTCGGTGACCCCATTCCAGTTATTTTCCACATTCATTATACTTTCCATATGCTCCTTCCAGATCATTTCTTCTCTTCCTCATCAAAAACAATCCTTCCTTCTTTATCTTTCATACATCCCCCACTACTCACGTCACAATTTTCTCTTTTCATCATTCAAACTTTCCGATATATCGTATTTTTGTCTGAATCTAGTTGTAGGATTTCCTTTTCTGCTGCCTTTTTCATCGCAGATGCAACTTATCTTCTAGCTTTCTTTTTGTGCTTCTTGTATATAATTTTGTTCTCTTACTTACATTTTCTTCTTCCACTTCGTTGCATAAAGCTTATTTACATCAGCCACTACTGGACTATGCTGGAGTTCTCCTGGTATAACTTTAATGTTACGTACTTTCCAACTATGAGTCTGTCGCACCAGAATGAAATCAATCTATGTTCAGAGCTTCCAGACCTAAAAGTCGCATTTTGCCTCTTCTTGAACCATGTATTAGTGACAGCCGAGCATGTCTCCATACAGAATTCAAACAATCTTCGCCCTCCATTGTTTCTGACACCCATACCAAAACCTTCATAGATACCTTAAAACCCATCTGGTAGTATACCTACATGACCGTTGTTAGAGTCTCTGACAAGTTGTGATACAGATCTTAGATTTTCATAGAATTGATCTTTCACAGCGTCATCAAGTCTTATCTGTGGAGCATATGCAGACACTATTCTTACTAACTGCTTTCCATATAACATCAAGACCACCACCAATCTTTCACTTATCCTCCTCAGTTCCACTACTTTATCACATATTCTTCTTTAACTAAGAAGCCCCAATGAATCTGGTACCATTTTCCTTCCACCTCACATCTTGCACACTGCACGTATCTATTCTTCTTCTCGCCAACTCAACCACTATCTCCAAGCTTCAATCAACAATTGATCCCACATTCCAACTACCAAACTTTAGGGTGCCACGTTCATATGGCGAATAGCCTTCACTAAAAAGGGCAGGACTTTCATGGCCTCCTGTTTCTCGTAGGCTGGTGCCGCCCATGGCAACCTACGGGCTGGTTGCTGCCCAGAGAAAATAAAAAAGCATATGCAAACTAGAAACAGAAATCAAGAAACCACTCAAAATATCAAAAGTGATGAACCAGAATCCAGCAAACCTTTTCTAGATACGAGCTTGATAACGTCAAATACGAAATGAGAAGTAAATCGGTAGCAGGTGCTGACATCATATCGCCTATGATAATCAAAAAACTTGAATAAAAAACTAGACAAGAACTACATACTTGAATGAATCAACGAATCGTGGAAAAAAGAGAATGCCGCAAGGATGGAGAGAGGCAGAAATATTGTTTCAAGACAACATAGAGTGCACTGTACTTTATGTATGTAGGTATTACACTGTGTATTATCTTGTGTTATAATACCATGCTCCCACAGTCACGTATATAGTAGATATATGCACTTAGAATTTTGAGTTAGAATAACAGTCTGCCTGATAGGTGTTGCTATGGTAGCCTTATGTTCTTTAATCATACATTCTATCAGTGCATATTTTAATTCTATTGCGCAAATACTTTAATAAGTAGCATATAAGGTAGGTACTTATGTGCAAAGGTCAGTATGCCGAGGATTTTAACAGGATCTGTTCACGGAATAGCTAGTAAATTTCATCTGATTATATTTTGTTATTGTCCTTTATAATAAACTATTTGTAAAGAATTGGGTTGCTTGCTATTACCAAATGCTTGAGAAGTTTTTATATTTCAATTTCTTTACCGTCTGTTTGGGAAAAAATGACTGCGAACTTAGACTTAAAGAATTGAATTCTGATATTCCGTCAAAGGAAGAACAGTTAGAATTCATCGAACTCAAAATGTATGGGGCATGCAAAGCACATGAGAATTTTGTTTTTTAAGGGGTTTTCTCAAGGTTATCCAACTGTACTGAGATATACATGTAAACTTTCCCTCGGGTCGTAAAATTAGTGCGATCAAATGGTATATTCTTGATTGGGTCTGATAAATTGAATCCTGATCTGATATCAGTTTCAAATTCAAGACTGTTCGGCAGCTGTACAATCTTGGTACAAGTCTAATATCATTCATTGCCAATGGAAATAAGTTTCTCACGCAATTATGTTGCTTAAAATTGATGGAACAGATGGCATAGAGTTTCACAACAGTTTTCAGTTTTCTTATCGCAGCTCTTCAATTTTAGTAGGAAACAGAAAAAACGAACTTATAAAGAAATATATTGTTCACATGATTGTGTATTCCAGGAAAAGTTCTTATGATACATGCTCTATTTTTGAAGATTTTGCACCTTAGTTGGCTCAGAAAAACTACCTTTTGACAGACTATAATGTAAAAGCACACACATGGATCACAGTATTAATAGGTGCA
The DNA here is from genome assembly GCA_034780595.1 of Parotoplana pacifica. Lineage (NCBI taxonomy): Eukaryota > Metazoa > Platyhelminthes > Proseriata > Otoplanidae > Parotoplana > Parotoplana pacifica. The sequence continues at coordinate 6,132 of JAUYWI010095664.1, read as the reverse complement.
CAACTTCTGTTGAACTATTACTGCCAGAATATTTTAAACTTGTCACTCCAACCCCAGGTACACCAAATGACTGCAGTGGAGCTTCATTTCCTTCTTCCAGTAGAATTGAACCTTCAATTCCAAGGTCTGACCTTGATGGGATGTTTGACACTTGTACACTTAAAAATGCTGGAGTTTTACCCCAGGAATTTTATCTGACACCCTCTAAAAACGAAAAATGTTGGATTCAGCTATTTCATCGGGATCGCATGGTGAACTTCTGGGAAATGTAGCCGATTTCATTTTTGAACAGGATATAGAAGGACCTTATGTTTCAGCAGTAAGCCAGGTTGAACCTTGTGTTTATAAACAAGTAAGGGAGGGTAACAACAACTCTTCGTTTTCAAATGACACTGATTTGCATTGTGAACTGGATGTCACTTCGCCTGATTGTATTGACAATGTTGATCATTTAATTACACCAAGTCCAATAAATAAAAATCTTTTCACCAGAAAAAGAGACTGTCCAGATGTTCAGGACGCTTCAGTTCCAACTAGCTAAAATTGATCCACCAAGAAAACATGCATATTGTGAAAAGATTCATAATCTGGGGTTCATAAATGTCAGTCGTAGAATACTATGTTAAGACAATTACCTATGTTGATCTATTTAAAAAGTGACTTTCCACATATAGACACTGTTCGTGGCGTAATGATTGACAAATTATTGGAAATGTTTGACAAATACTTTACAATTGAGGAGTTTAAGGTGTATAATGCAGTTGTACCCACACATTTACCAAAGAATATATTTAACTGCTTCATAGTTTATATACGACAATTTTCGGAGACAATTCAAATTTTTTGCTATTATCCTGAATGACTGTGGATAAATATTTTGAGTCCTATTATTGAACACCCTGATTTCCAGTTGCACCAATGAGCTTCTTCAACAAAATTTTGGTTAAAGGTTTTGGCTACTAAACCCTTGCCAAGAAGAGAAGAATTGCAATATATTATACGGACCATACTAATCATTCGAATTTCTTCTTCAGATGTTGAAAGGGGATTTTCACTTTTGAAGCACATTAAGTATGATAGAAGGTCATCAGTCTCTGCCGCAACAATTGATGCTCTATTACGAATAAGAATAAAGTTTTCTGAAATAAAGAATTTCAATGCATATCCATATGCCAAATTCTGGTAGAAGACTGGACACTGGTTAACTGATTCAGGTGATAAAAGTGGCTCCAGTTCCAGCAGAAGAGCATTGTCAACAGTTGAAAGACAGATTGCTGATGATTACATTGAAAAGGAAGAGGGTGTTCGTGTTGTCAGCATTTAGTTTTGTAATTAAAAGAGTAGGTCAGAACAGTAGCTATTTAGGTAAATGTGTATATTGCTGCTCAGAAAGAACAACACACATGCTAGATACTTTTCATAAAGCATAAATTTCCGTTATATAGTGTAGCATACATACACCTACATTTACATGTAGAGAATATGATTACTTCATTGTATTTGCATAAATTAACTGTTTATTGCTAACTTTACAAGCCCTCAATGCTTCCTATTACCAATTCTTCTCCTGCTCCTTTCTTTCAACCCCCTGCCCCCCTTCCCTTTTTTGAATTTCGGGGGGTGGGACAGGTATAGTCTGATGTACCATACGAGATATGGTTCCTTTTTAAATATACAAAATCAAAACAAACATTTTTCACAAAAGCATTCCCGAGATAGGCCATGAAATTATTCCTAAAGTATAAAATTGTATTGCCCAGTCACATATCCTGGCGGCCCTAACATATCGGACAAAAACCACTATTTTTACCAAATATCACACAAAGTTCAACTTTTGATTAGGTATAATGTGGCGTAGTCACTTCAAAATAAAGATGTGAGATAACACCCCAGCTTTACAGGGATATACTAACTAGTTCAGAATGTCCCTGAGAGATTGAAATGCGATCGATTTTTCCGAAGAAAAACTTCTCGACACTGACTGGCCCAATATTCAGCTTTGATTTTCCAGGTGCATTATTCCCATCAATTTTTTGAGGTGCTTAATCGAAAGAAATAATAATTTTTAATGTATCCTTTTATCTTTCTACTTGAATTGCTGAAAGACAAATTCAGTTTAATATAATCTTCCAATCTGAAGTTTTGGTACTTCTCAGACAGAAGAAATCACAACACAAACTTATAAGTACAGTTTATATTTGTAAATAATCATTGGTTCAATTATATAGATAACATAGATGGAGATTAAAAAGGTAATGAACTTCCATTAAAGATAAAAGCCAACTACTTTATTTGTATTTTTAGAGTTTTTTCTTCTACCTTCTTATAGTATATTCAGTAAAATAATCGATAAATTTGTGATTCAATAAGTATTGATAGTAAATGTCTAACACATTTATTAAAAAATACACCCTTTTTAGGAAGCCCTAGAGTTCAGTTTTATCATAATAAAAGTTGATTTCAGACATTCACAAAGTAATAGTATGTACCTACATCACTAGTAATAAAAAAACATAAACAAATAATAATAATTAGATACAACGATTTCCAATGAATTTCAAGAATTACTGACAATAACATAAAAATCTTTTTTTTTTAAATGTTTTTTTTTACTAAAAGTCATCAGAGCAAGGCTGCGATGCAGATCAAAGGGTATCTAATAGACATTTTAATAATTATGAAATAAACATGTTTTGTTAATACTGATGGAGGTAGCTAAACTCTATCGAAAACGGACTGCAGAAGGGGAGACACAACAATCAACAGAGCTACATACGTCAATCTGAAAAATACGTATGAAGCACAAAATTCTACCAAATAATGTTTGAAATCGCCATGCCCTATAACAACAAATACTCCTAATTTTTAGAATACCTCACTATCTTCCGAATACAAAAACTTGACACAATATAAAAGTGAAAACTACTCAGTTTTGCATGGTAGTGGCCAATGGGGTTCAACTCTGATTTTCAAATTATCACAAAGTGAGAATAGAGGGTGCTGGATAGAAAACAGTCGTTTTTAGTAAAAAATTGTTTTTAATTACCACAAAAATACCCATAGATTAGATGAATGGCCCTATGATTTATGATATCTTGTCACATAACTTACAACTAATGTTGGTTAATGATCAATATGTGCCTGACACATCGAGTGATGAAACTTGCTGCAGAGAAATATTGAAAGAATTCATGATGGGAAATGTTCCTTTTTGAAAGATCACTGGGAAGTCACGAATTGGACCAAATGGAGATTTACCAACAGTCACTCAGAGAAGGTCTATGTATGGGGGGGGAAAGTTGACAGTCCTTGTAGCAATTTTTACCTACCTAATTTTGAAGTTCTGTCTTATTCCAAAGTGTTGGAAGAAAACAACTCTGATACATACACCACCTTTGTGGAAGAAACCTAGGCTTCATTTTCAAATTACAAGTGTTCCACCGTTTTGAAAAAGCGCATTAATATAACCATCTTTTAAACAATATCCGACAGATTTTTATCTAACACCCCCACACTATCCTGATCGATTCGGGAGGGCCATTTGATTGTTACAAAATAAATTCGGTGGGTCTCAACACAGTAATAAAAAAACAGTCAAACGCACGACCTACTTACACCACTATGTACAAAATTATACAATCAAATTACACACAGAACAATTTTAAAGCATCAGTTCTTCCCATGACAGGTTGGCAATCACGTGATAAAATAAGCTCATTTCCAACCAATTTAGCACTGCTGTGGTTCAACCTTCAATCTAAACTCTCTGGAGCCCACACGGACGACCTCCAGAACATCCTCAACAACCCTTCTCCGGAGTCTTTATCTGGGACAATGGAGCTTGTGAAAGCGTCGCTTCAGGCAAGCAGGAAAGCAGAATAAGAAGTGGCAACCTTGTAGGTAGCTATCAGATTTAGATCTCATCTTGGTTGCTCTACCTTCCAAAAGTATCCTAGAAGACAAAGTCAAATGCAGAGTTGCTAAAAAATGACGCTTGTGCTTTAAATAGTTCAAAAGTGAACTATTAGTCTGATAAGGAGGGCCATCAGACAGAAAATATATGCAGTTTGTTTAATTGTTATCTAAAGCACCAAGAGTCAAAAATTTGTGACGGAATACTGTTTTACTAAATTGACATAATCTACTGGTAATGCAAAAAATAAAATCCTATGTTGTTAAAAAATTAGAAAAACCGTTCCACTAAAAACTAATGAAAGCAACACTTCCTAACGATGCAGTTAAAAAAGTCGCCTTCTCCCAACCTGTGTAGGTAAGTAGCTTTGCATAAAGCAGAACCAGTAGCTCATTATGTGATGCATCATGAAGCCAGCCTACTGTACCATTGGCTAACTGAGCAGTCCTTGTATGAATAGAAATCAGCAGTTGTGCACTATGGCTTCATTTTCCATCCCCTTATCTGGAATAAATTAAAAACAAACTTAGTGATACGATATAAAGGAGGGATTTTGGGGCTATTGTGCATTAGTAAAACAATGATTTTATTCTCTCTTTGTGGTTACAAGGGGGGAGAGTACTCCCTGATGAAAATCGGATACTCCCTGACGAAATTCGGAAACCTCAAAAACGCTTTAACCGATTGAAATGAAATTTGGTATCAGAATATTTTGATGCAAAATCTCTTGACCTCTTAGCCCCATGTTCACTGGACGGCCGTCTGAAAATTCGAATTTGGGCCAGCATAAACTTTTTACAAAACAAGATCGATTCTGAAGTCAAATATTGATGAAATTGATTAATATTTGGAAGATATTTGTATTACAAACACCGCATTGTACCATGCATATTCCGGGTTTTTGAAATTGTTCTTTTTTGCCATAGAAAAAAATGAATTGATTTTTTAAACCCTGGAGAAATGTGTTAAAGTACATGCCAAACATCTGTAAACAAAAATTTACCCCAAAAGTTCTGATTTTTTACCCAAATTTGGCCATTTCTGAAAATCCTATATCATTATATAGGAAAAGTGGAAATTTGACTTACTCATAAATTAAGAATAATTCACTGGAATATCTGATGTACTAAGTAAAATATGCTAACGATATTCAAAGTCTGAAATTGAGGTCTACTGAGTTTGGGCACTAAAAACATGTCAAAAAAGTTTTTTTTAAATTCAATTTTAGTAAAAGAATTCAATCAAAAACCATTTAAAATAATTCAGAAAGTCAGTATAAGCTATTGTTAACCATTTTGGATACTAAATTGCCTTAGAAAACATTTTATTAAAAACTCAATTTTAACAGACCTGCCCTGAACTGATGGCACTCAGAAAAATTATTTTAGAAACTTTCTGCTGAATTATAAATCTCAGATTTCAGAAAAATAGGATGTTCCATTTAGATTATAGAGCCAATGACGTGATTTTAGCCTAAAATGTCTTTTTTTGGGTAAAAAATTGATAATATCAATACCCTTCCAAATTTGAAGTCAATTGGACAAATGTCATTTTGGACCTGATGACGTCATCGGCCCTTAGCTCGACCCTCATATTGATTTTTTCAAAACAAAAGGTACCCGTGTCCGTTTGAATCACAGAAAGTATGAAATCTTGGGAGGGGGGGGGAGAGGGGGCTGACCACCAGGTGTATTTTTATAGGTGTGACAACCTGGGGGTTAATAAAGTATGCACATTATTGGACCACAGAATAGTCATTTATACCTACTCTATGGTTTGGACACTTCAGTTATTCCAATTCGATCTTATTTCGGACAACAGAAGTGTCAGTATTGATTTCAATTTGTTTAGCCCTCTCCCCACAATGTTTTTTGTCGTACAACAAGCTGGTAAACACTTGAGAAATGTTGATCATCTATAGCAACTAAAGCTCAGATTCAAAAATGTATGAAATCTGATTTGGCTTTCAAACTCATGTATATAATGAAAAAGGGAACAAACAAATACTGCTTCAATGAATTTATACGTATTTGTCGACGTATTGTTCAGACCATTGTTGATGAATTAGGCAGATTACTCTATGGATTTTGATATTTAAGAATGCAAATCAAGTCGAGCATAGCTTACCCGCTCCTTAGGAATTACCTATACTCCATTGGAAAGGCGGATAGCCCTTTATGCCAAAACTGCAACAGCGGGGAGGAAGAGGATGCAGAGCA
>JAUYWI010095653.1:0-11912 GCA_034780595.1 Parotoplana pacifica | reverse complement strand
ATTTGTGTCAACTTAAAATACAGCAGCTTGTGCTTTCTAGTGATCTTTCTTTTATTATTATTTAAATGCTGCTAAGGAAAAACCATATTATTCTTTAATTTCTATTACTTAATAGCTTTAATATTAGGTGTTCATAATGCTTATTCTCTTTTAATAGTGTAGTGATTTGTTCTCAGTTTCATTGTTACATTTACTTATATATTATGGTATTATAATTTTTTTCATTCATACTTATTTGCAGTCTATGTTGAATAAAGCCTTATTCAGATCCTAATGCCCTTTTGATTTTATTACAATATATTCAACATAGACTTTTATCATAGATAAATTCCTGAAACTGGATCGTCTACCACATGACCCTAATTCTTCTGATGTGGTGACAAAGTGGAGGCATTGGTTTAAAACATTCACAAACTTTTTGAATGTAATGGAAGAAGTCAATCCAGAATATAAATATGCTATCCTTGTGAATTATCTTTCTGCTGATATCTATGCCTACATGTCCGAAGTCAACACCTACAACAGTGCTATTGATATTCTAAAAGGATTATACGACAAACCCAGAAGTGAGATATTCGCCCGTCATCTTCTCTCTATATGTCATCAAGAAAGTGGTAAAACATTAGAACAATTTTATCATACATTATTACAACTTAGTAAAGATTGTAATTATCCAGATGGCAGCGCAGCGAAACAATGCAATCAATCAGTAAGTGACTCTTTTATATCTGGACTTAATTCGGTTTACATTCGTCAACGCCTGTAGGATAATAATACATTGACATTACAGAACGCCTTCACAATCGCATATGTTACAAACACAAACCCTGATGATTCATTTACGTCTCCTATTCCGTCCACTCCTCAAGATGAACTAAGGAATCATGTGCCAGATCTCTTAGTGCTAAGTGTTATTTCTGTGGTAATGCCAAACATCGACGTTCTCAATGTCCCGCTGGTGATGCTATATGCAACCATAGTTCTAAAAAAAACACTTTTCAAAAGTATGCTTATCTAAAACGAAAAAGCACTCGGCTGCCAATATTAAATCAGTGACTAGTAACACCAAAGTCCTATAGCTTCATTTGATAACGGTGTAACCAGTGTAAAAATGGTAGAGCTTTCAAAGCGCTCATCGACACAGGTAGCTCGGATAGTTTTATTAATCTCCAAACAAACACCCTCAAACTCGATATCAAACCTAGTGTTAGTAAAGTGTCTCTTGCTTCGAATTCAACTGTTTCTGCATTAGAGGTAGGTTTTGCTAATATTATCTACGAAGGAACTAAATAAATGTTTCCTTTCACTATATTAAAAGAATTGTGCACAGACGTGATTCTTGGACTTGATTTCTTAAATCAACACGCTTCTTTAGAAATGAAATTCAGTAGTTCTAAACCTCCTATAAAAATATGCAAACTGGCTATGGCTGAAGTCTCACCTTCTGAATTATTCACGAAACTGTTCTTCTATTGCAGTTAAGTTTCGTTGCTACAGTTCCAGCCAACAGGAATCTATTCAAGAGGAAATAATTAGAATGCTCAAAGATGACATAATTGAACCAAGCAATTCACCATGGAGGGTACAAGTTCTTGTTACAACTAATGGAAAAATAAGCGGCGATTAGTGATAGATTATTCTCAAACCATAAAACAGGTACACTTAACTTTATGCTTATCCCCTCCCAAACATAGACAATCTTATTGAAAACGTTGCAAAATATCAAATTTTTAGTTGTCTTGACCTTAAAAGTGTCTATCACCAAATCCCTATTAAACTTGAGGAACGACCCTACACTGGATTTGAAGCGAATGGAAATCTATATCAATTTCGACGAATAGCTTTTGGAGTCACTAACGGTGTGGCAGGTTTTCAACCTACAATCGATAATATCATCCATCAACAAGAGAACATAAAAGATACTTTCATTTTCGTTGACAATATCACTATTTGCGGTAAAACTAAAAAAAGCATGACGGAAATTTTCAAAAGTTAAAAAATATCGCTAGAGAGAAGTATAACCTGACATTCAATCACAGTAAAAGCATTATTTCAAGTCGCTCCATATCACTTCTTGGTTATCAAATCGAAAATAACACCATAAAACCTGATCCCAAACGACTCACACCCCTCTTAGAGCTACCTATTCCCAACAAGTGACTACTTTGTGTCGAGCTACCGGATTATTTACAGTAAATGGATATCTTGCTTCTTAGATAAGATCAGACCTTTAACTCAATCAAATACTTTTCCTTTATATCAAATAGCTACGGATGCATTTAATCTCTTAAAGAAAGAACTGTCAGGGCTGGTAGATTCAACAGACGAAGACATACCTTTTATTGTTGAGACGGATGCCTTAGACTACTGTATATGTAGCAGCAACGCTTAGTGTTCGACCTGTCGCTTTCTCAAAAAATGATAACCAGATGGAGAGTAGAACTTTCTCCTTATTCTTATGATATCGAATACAGGAGTGGTTAACAAAATATTGTTACCGACGCCCTTACGCGCACATGTAATTCTGTGCACTCTACTAAAGATCTTAAAATTTTTCATGATGCCTAGTGTCATCCTGGTGTTCGTAGGATGGTACTTTTGTTCGCATCGAAAGAATCTACCATATTCAGTAGAGAATGACTGCTATGTGCCCCGAACGTTAGAAATTAAACCCCAACTTTATCGACCGCCAAACGCTACATTCATCAAAAGCTACTGCCATTTGAGCGCCTGGGCATCGACTTTAAGGCCCACTACCGTCAGATACAGGATGATATAAGTACATTCTTACTATCGTTGATAAATGTTCCAGGTTTCCATTCGCGTTTCTTAGTAGTACTGTAATTGACTGTCTATATTCAGTATTCACATTGTTTGGCGAGCCTGCATTCACAAATAGTGATCGAGGTACATCCTTTATGTCAGCCAAATTCAAAACTTTCTAAGAGAAAGGGTGTAGCCACCAGTTGCACTTCTCCATATAATCCTACCTGCAATGGCCAAGTAGACAGATATAACATAATAATATGGAAGACGGTACTTCTTGCTCTAAAGACTCACAAACAAGATATCAAGAAACCGTTTTACCTGAGGTTTTACATTCTATTCGATCTTTAGTATCCACCGCTACAAATACAACTTCCTATGAAAGATTTATTGGGTATCAACGTAGAAATACAACAGGACCTTTTCTACCTTCATGGTCATCAAACAACAACAGCCCGGTCTATGGACGTCGGAATGTCCGCCAATCAAAACACGAACCACTTGTTGAGGAAGCTGATTTACTGGAAGCTAATCATCAGTACGTCCAATTGCGATTTCCCTGTGGCCGAGAGACAACCGTTTTAACAAATCAATTAGCCCCGGAAGCAGATTTAGATACAACATCATCTAATAACATCGAAGGAAAGAAAGAAAACAAAACAAGCGAACACAACGGATATTTCTAACAAAGTTTTACAACCAACCGTCATAGAAAACAAATAAACCAGCACTGATACGATTCACAAGCTTAAAGAAAAATCAAATGAATCTATAACCGGACAACTCACATACACAAGTACGTAGATCCCAAAGACAATGAAAAGCACATGAACGTTTGGGACATGAAATTCCAACTTAGGAGGGAGTGAATGTAGTGAATTATATCGATTTAATTTCTATTACATAACTAGCTTTAATATTAGGTATTTATAATTCTTATTCTCTTTTAATAGTGTAGTGATTTTTCTCAATTTGGTTGTTACATTTGCTTTTGATTTTATTACACCATTATTTAAATTCTGAGAGTTTTGATTACGTTTAATAAAAGCTGATTCTAAAACACGCCTAATTTTCTGATCACTACATTTATAAAGCATAGTGATCATACTATTGATTTTGCTAATACCATAGTATGAATAGCGAGCGCACTGGGGGAATTACATTTAAGAATAGAAGCTCTTTAACACGAGTAGAAAGGTCACGAAATGTTTCACCAATATACGATTTATTACAGTAAGAACAATTAATTTTTATAAATACCACTAGAAGAGATAGATTTAGGAGTGTTAGAAACAACTAAAGATTTAAGAGACAAAGGATATGGAAAAGAATGCAGAAAATCTCATGGCAAGACAAGAAGACAATGCAAGATGGAACCTACAAAATATAATTACCAAGTTTAAAAAAAATTGGAGTCACATATTGAGAAGTGGATAACCAATGGATTTGCCCATTCCTCGATTATGGTTTTGGAGTCTGGGCCTCTGGGGACCTTTGCTTGCCAAAACTCATATTGATAAACTTCAAATTACTGAACATAAGGCTATCAGAATCATCACTGGCTGTTTTAATTCTACTCCGATTGGCAAATTCCAAAACGAAGCTGACATCTAAACTACCGAAAACATCAAGTATGCCATTAATGAGCCTCGAACCGTGTACCCCCGGTCCGTATGCCAGCGCGCTAACCGGCTGCTCCTTTTGTTGTTGTTGCGGCTACGGTTAATGATACGATGACATCTCGAACCATTTAGCGCACACCTAAGCCTTAACATCACATCGTCGTCGGCCAATGCACTGGTTTCAAAAGCTCCTACTTCGAGTCTGGTGTGATCCCATCTAGGGCACGAAAGCCAATGATCATTGAGTTCGTTTTCCGCACAGTCGTCACATCTACCGTCATTTCTCAGGCCAATACGGTATCAGTAGTAGTTGGTTTCAGGGTAGTGGCCGAAACAGAGTTGGGCAATCCTTTCCTTTTTCTGTCAATACTTTTTGATCTTCTAACGCTTTCAATATAAACTTTCAACGCACTTTCATCCTTGATGTTATTCCCTTTGACCTCATTGTAAATCTTTTAGCACTATCAAGCTCGATCTTGATATCCGTCTAATCTTCTTTTTAAATTTCAAGTGGCTCGGAACCCGCTTGTTATTAGACAGATTCCACATCCTAGATTTAACGTTCTCTAGTCTGACGTCCAAACTATACCAATCTTGTTTGATCGCCCTGAGTAAAGCTGGGCATCACTACTCGGTTGAAGATCTTCAGTCACATCAAGGGCAGAGCAATGCAATCTTCTCAGCTACAAACGAGCTGCACCATTTCCCTTCGGTTTTCTTCTTAACCACTTTCTGATCTCTCCATTCCGTAACGCAATCTGCCCAGCCATTCCTGATGATTTCTTCCGCAGAACCAACTGTAGCCAGCATCATATCGAAAGATCCAAATTCCTTCAGACAATTATCTAGGACTCTTCTCATATTAACGTCATCGGTTTCATTCTTCTTAATCTTCTCGTTCATTTGTAACCTAACCTCGACACATTTGCAATTCAGACTGTTCCAAGGCGCTCTCCTTGTCCAAGATTTTATTGTCGTCGCCATGCTCATTGCCAAAACTGCCATCAGATCCTTCATTCCTTCACTCAAACCCACCGATTTTCATACAAAGTCTCGTAAAGAAGAAACGCTTATCTACCAAGTTAGAACCGAACCGACCACTGTCTGATGTCCAACACCTACAAAACAAAGATCAAAATTTGAAACGCCAATAAACCTGCTCCTTCTGTAATTTGAGCACAGAAACCACAGTACACGTCTTGTTCTTGACTGTCTGGCTTTCCTTATCAAACGTATGCAAACGATTAGCCTTATCAACAGCAGTATGATGCAGAACCAAAGACCCTCATAACTTCCTGGTGGCTTCCGGCTTAGCCGGACGCGTGTGGGACCATATGACCCAAATCGGCAGCCAATTGAAGAAGCTAGGTCTGACGTCATAAGATCCAAAAATTAAAGTTTATCCGGATTACTTCAAATTTCATGTATAGGTCCACTAGGCACTCAGTATCACAATCATATTTTTTTGAAAAACTCCAAACGAAACATCCATCTTCCTCAAATTGTAAATTTAGAATTAGGATTAGGAAGGTATTGAAATATGAATGTGTCACTTTTATAATTACTGGTCTGAGGCTTAGCATACTGTGGCAGACATGTAAAAAATTTGATTTTTTAAAACATGAAGTTATTCACATAAAATAAGCTTTAGTTGGTTTAAAATAGCTTATATTGGTTTAAAATTGAATTTTAACGCTTATCAACCTCAATTTTTTACTTCGGATAAAGCCATGGATTTTTAACTTGGAACATTAAAAAATAGGTACCAAATATGAAATAATTACAATGAACCATTCATATTTTGCAATCTAAATATATAGGATTTACATAGACATATATGTAAATCCTATATATTTAAAAAAAGTGGTAAAAATGTTTGTATCAGAAATTGACTATTAGTCAATTTCTGACACAAAAATTTGTACAACTTTTTTCTGGATCAATATTTCTTTATGAATAGGTAATGCTACACAACCCATTAGAAGAATCGGATCTCATTTTTTACAGAAATAAAATCCGGATTTTTGAAAATATTGATTTTTTTATGGTCAGGGAGCAACCTGAGACTAAAAAAACTATTTTTCGAATCACACATGACCCCAGGAATCATTTTTTTAAAATTTCTACAGGTTATGTAGCAGTAGTGTTGCTACAAAACAGAAAAATCATTAAAAAATATTGCTAAAAGTTATTGAAAATCCTATAAGAATAAGATAAGAAAAATTAATTTCCTAATAAAATATGAATAGTTCGTTAGAATATTTGGCACATCTATTCTTTATTTGGTATGTTATAAGTGAGCTAAGTAGAAAATCATAGCTTTATCCAAAGCCGGAATTGAAATACATTGATTTTGGGACTGATTTTCAACGCCTCTTAGACCAGTAACCATTAAAGTGAGCATCCAAGTTCCAAATACATTATTTCTAATTCTAAATTTCAAATTTAAACATGATAGAATATTTGGTTAGGATTTTAGAGCCATTTAAGTGATTTTGACCAAAAACATATAATTTTTGCTTTAAAAATCGTGTTGTTTGGAGGTTCTCAATTGAAATCGAACAAACTTTAATTTTTGAATCTGGTGACGTCATTGCGCCCATTAACGATTTTAAAACAAATTCTGTTGAGGAATCTTTACAAGATACCTGTGTACTAAATTTTAGCCTAATCCATCCACGAGAAGTATGAAAAAAACCTTATCTACCACGTATAAAATAGGCTCATCTACAAAAGGTTAAAATGTTGTTATGCGTATTGTAGGTATACTACAATTAGTGTTATAAAATATAATATTTTTTCGGACAAAAACAATACAGGAAATGGGTATTCGTAAAATATGTTATGTTATTTTAGTTAAAATTATTAGGTACTCGTATTTATTTTGAGACGTTTATTGACTTTAATAGCTCTAATATTTTAAAATATGATTTTATAAAAATAAAACAATGACATTCACAATTTTAGTGAGAGCTATCACCCAAAAATGACTACATATTTAGGGTTTGAGCTAACACACTTTTTAGTCTTTAATTTCCATTCCTTCTGTAATGAATTCATAAAATTGGTTGTTACTTTATTGTTAGCGCAAATGCATACTACATTTTTGGGTGTTAGCTCGATGAATGTTGTTGTATTTAGATAAATATCTTAAAAGATTAGAGTTAACAATGTCAAAAACGACTGAAAATAAAAACTAAAAATTCAAATTCTAGAAAAATTACAATTTTGACTAAATTTTTGTATACAATATTGCTGCTACTAGTCAAGGTTGACATGATATTCACTTATAAAAAAATTTATTGTTGCAATATTTGCATCATTAACAAGTTCCTAAAAAGTAAATCAAATAAACATTTATATATACAATAAGGTTTTCTGATATCAAATAACCATAAATTCATTTATGTGGCATACATTAATACTAGCTTGTTGCTAGCTATATTGGTGACCGTAGCAACAGTTGGTAAGAATCCATGACGATTCTAGTATAAAGTGAACTTAAATTGTCTATGTGTACCAGAGATTCGTTGAACAATTTGTTGAAATTGAAGAGGTGTGGTTTCAGAAGAACGGCGCAACTGCCCATACAGCAAATGCCACAATGAGGATGTTCCATCAATATTTTGGCGAAAGATTAATCAGTAAAGGGTTGTATCCTCTAGATCACCTGACTTAACAAGTCCCGACTTCTTCCTATAGGGTATTCTGAAAGATGTTGTTTATCGAAATCATCCGATAAATTTGAAATCTTTAAGAGATAACATTTTTCAAGAAATCACCTAAATTCAAAAGGCACAGAGTTGCTACAAATATGGTAAAACGATCATATACACATGTCTTTCAGTTGGCGGAGGACATTTCGAGTATCTTATATAACATGTGAATATATCTGTAATAAAATACATATTCCTACGAATATAAATAGTTTGTGTGTTGCATTACATTTTCACTTGCGATTTGTTTCGGACATCCTGTATTTAATCTGTCTCTTACACAATGATTTATCTAAATGGACATCTAAAAAATAGCATTCTATAATTTAATCATGTGTACTTCTACAGGGTGATGAAAACCAATTTAAGAAATCCATTATATGTGGATTATTTTCTATACATCACTCTATATTTCAGTCTTGCATACACCACAAATTCATGCCTGTTTTGTGGTACATCATATGATGCGAAAAAATCTATCGATAAAAGACTCAAAGTAGCAATTTCTGATTAGAAAGTTCTATAGTTAAATAATTCATGAGGCAGTCAACATTATGACTACAATCTAAGCTACGTACTGAAGAGGACCCTGCATTTTCATGCCCGTTTACTTTGTCAGACTACTAATAAGCTACAAATAAGCTGTGATAACCAGTGCGTCCATTAAGTAGTGCAACTCGACATTTGGCCTTGCATTACTGAAAAGTTGTAGTCGGAAATTTAAATTATTTTGTAAATAATAATATGAAGTAAAATAAATTTCCTTTTAAAGAAGCAAAATTCATGTTATAGACGGATAAATTCAAAGTCTGGACATAAATACAGGTACAGTCAGATATGAATAATATGCAATTTTATAAAAAGAAAATACAAACAATAGATAAAGAAATTTGCTTAGTTTATTTTCAATGAAATTTTCATAACAAATTCAGTAATTGAAATTTAGCAGTTGTCAACAAACATTTAAGTGATATTGAGGAGGGTGTTGGTACACCCCCCATCAGAATATCTTTTTATCTAACTCAAAAACAATCAAGCTACAATTATACCTAAACAAAATGAAAAGTGATAGGCAATAGTTTTTAATATAAAATGTTTTCATAGCCCACCTAAAGTCACGTGATGGGCCTTCTCAAAGTTAGGTGACGTCTATTTTTATGAAAATTCGTTCCTGAAATTAAAATCATTACTATTGCATCCCTATCAATCCATGCTCTAAGGAGGATTCGTATAGTAAAACTAGGGTCAGTGAAGAGTTAAGTTGGAAAAATGGTGCTAGATCTCGATTGTATGTTTGGCGGATGAGGCAAAGTCGGAACTCTCTGGAGACTTCATAAAACTAATCATACAAACTATTTAATTTAGTCAGAATAAACCCACATACTCTAGAAATTGCCTTTGAATAGACTTTCTAAACTTATCGGACACGCTCGTTTTTTGCCACAAATATAAATGCAGTAAAAAGTATTGCAGATTTGGACAGAATTATTCTTTTAATCACTAAGATTAACTGACTTATCATGCATCAGCTTGTGTGTAGGTTGGATGAACATAATTATTTCTGAACAAGTAGTAACTACATAAAATGTTGGAACCGTTAGCCATAGGTAGACAGGTATTCATACAACCTTTGTTAGATTTTTATCACCTGTAATTTAATATCTAACAGGCTGCCTGATACCATATTTTTGCATAGTTTTGGTTAGAACAAAGATGTTAATCTACTTATGGCTGTGGCATAGAAATACTATCTCTAATAATATGTACTGTTATTAAACTACGTATTATTTATGTACAAAATACTACCTAACATAAAAATGTCTTTGTTTACATCAGACTAGTTTTGTGGTCAGATCTCTTGTCTACCAGGAAGTTTCAAAATAATTAAAAATACACACAATTAAAATGACCCATTCTGATTTCTGAATACAAAGCAAAACAATTATATCTACAATATAGGCAGACATCTATTCAACAAATTTGTTGGTTAAAACCATAATTTCACGATAATGTAAGATGACCTTGTATCCAGGAGATGAGATAAAATGCAAAGTATCACCAAATTATTCAGTCTTAATTTTATTAGGTAGTTCTAATCTTGCTACCTTAATTATGTTGTCATCTGTAAAATGTTTGACAACATAATATCGCGCTATGAACAAAGTATGTACATACTATTTTAAATTTACAAAATTTTATCTAAAAAAACATTTTAAATATCAGATTGTCCAAAAACTTACTCATTTAGAACTACTACTTGCAGAACATACCAAATTGAAGACAATGGTCATCAGAAGAGCTTAAATGACACGAAATTAAGAGATAAAATGCAATTTTTTCTCTCTACTACAAATTTTTTTCAATCTATCCAAAAAGATTGGAAACTAATATTCAGAAAGTTATAAATATAGAAAAAAGAAGCTTTATAGCGAACAAAGAAGAGGACCAGTAAAGACCATATACGACAAAAATGATACGATCAAGCAGGCAGTAAGTAGAATTGAGTGAGTTTTGAGAAAATATGTAGCACCAAGTCGATACCCTGAGGATTGATTTAATGTCTATAATAACAGAAATCATTTAAATACAGAAAGGTTTTATCATATCGGAAATTCCCCCGTTTTCTGGGTAGCAATTATATTTGATAAATATTGTAACTCATCAATTCTAACATTGTTTGATTTTAAATTTGCAGGAATGTATGTAATAGGTACATTGAATTCAACACTTGATAAATATGAATAGATATAAACTTTGTCTTTTTGTATTTAACTTATTTCATTAAATCGTAATTTCTTTAATATTATATGGGGAAGCTTCGAAATACCTCAATATTGTGTTGATAGTAAAAAAATATCAATGAAAATATAGTATAGGTACATAAAAAAGAATCCTCAAGTTTAAATCATAGTCTATGAACTGAAATGTATGTTAATCAAATAATCTTTCCTGGATTTTGATGAAATAAATTACAATGTATCAATAGAAAAACATTGACTAAAATATATCAAGATCACTCGACACATTAGTCTGAAACTAATATCTATTGTTCTTATTTTATTAATAAAATTTCTGCCAAATAACTATTATCAGAATATCATTTTTCAAGGAGTCATTATCTAAGATAATTGGTATAAATACAAACATTTCATCATTTATTTATGAATATGAATCATGTTTATTTTCTTATTAATTATTAATGAACCAAATCATGATTTTTTGAGCATCTAAGATGAATAGTAACTTACATTAGTATCAGTATTTAATTAAGAAATAAACTATATAATTTAACTTTATAATAAACTTTAATTGAAGCATAGATTTAATTTAAAATGTCAATAGTTTTAATAGACTCAAGGATATCTGAATAATAACAAAATGCGATACACGCTTTCTTAGGGTTTACAGTTATTGATTGTGTTACGTTTCAAGAATCTTTAAAACACTAGCAAAGGTGATGCAGTTAAGTTACCTGTGTATGTCGTGCCTAATAAGCTGACTTGTGTAATTATACAAATCATAAGTTATACAATAAACAACATACTTAGAAAAACATATATTAGTTTTTGAGGCCGTTTTACAAGAGATACAACCAATAACATATTTGGGTAATTATTTTTACTAAACGACCAAGCCAGAGATTTTTCAGTTTTGAAGACTAGCCTAATTTTTCCTATCATGCCTGTACTTTTAGCTAAATTTTGAATACGTAGCTAATAAAAGGAATTTTAACATACATACACTTGTGAGCAAAATGAATTAGAATTTTCAAATTAGTTCAGACATGAATTTTCTTGTTCATTTTCTA
>JAUYWI010095642.1:0-11912 GCA_034780595.1 Parotoplana pacifica | reverse complement strand
TCTGATTATCAACGGGAATCAAAGTTCTGATTATCTACGGGAATAAAAGTTCTGATTATCCCCCAAAATCAAAGTTCTGATTATCCCCCGAAATCAAAGTTCTGATTATCCCTGAAATCAAAGTTCTGAGATTATCCCTGAAATCAAAGTTCTGATTATCCCCTGAAATCAAAGTTCTGAGATTATCCCCTGAAATCAAAGTTCTGATTATCCCTGAAATGAAAGTCCAAATATCCCTGAAATCAAACATTATATTGTCGTACGGAAAAGGTTGTCATCTTGAATGATCCATGTGGATTCGTAGTCGTATTTATATTGAATCCAACTAGCACATTACGACTACTTCCTTACGATTAATTTTTATTTCATTTACAATTTTTTCGATAAGATAAACGCAATACGACTTTTGCATGCAGCCTTGTCTTATCCAATTTGGTAATTACAATTTTATCAAGTAAGAACATTTGTTTCATTGTATGTCACACATGTTTTGTAGAAAAGCTTTACAGACTTGTTGACTCTTTTTAATAATAATTAAATTTTTATAACGCGCCATTAAAGTGTTCCTAAAATGTAATGTCAATTCTAGAAGATCAGTTATTCAAATTGGAATGTTTCTTAAAACAAAGTCCACTAATTTGAGACATTTTTGGAAATTTTAATGCACTCACTACTAATAAGACAATAATAATGATCATCTATGAAACAGTTTGTCTTAAAATATTTTGTCTTTTGTTAATTTTTTTGAAAAAGGTCTATTTTCTATGAAAGCCGATTATTCTTCTAATAAGGGGCTTAACAATTTATAATTATAATTAAAAAAAAGCAAATAAATGACTAGTCTGCGAGTATAAAGCTTATCAAGAACAATAAAGATAAATTAATCTGCTTATAACTCATTTCAATTCAATAATTCATTTCTGTATTCCTACATCGTCGCACATTTTATAGAAAAATATCAAGCCGCTTACATGCGAGGTATCAACTTTACATGAATATTTCGGTTTCGCTTTTGACACAGACTATTTAAGGTACTGACTTCTGCTGAGGTTAGAAGTAAATTAAAAATGGGCGTCATCCTACGTTCACGGGGAACAGTTTTCCAGAAAGTATTTTACGTTTTTTTAAAATAAATTCAATACTCCTTACAAGTAATATGCACATAAAAATTCCATAAAATACTTTAAAGACAATTCATTTCCAATAGACGTGGGATCAGTCCACTTTTTAAATTGCTTCAAACATTATTAGAAGTCAGTCGGTACCTCAATTGGATCGACAGGACAATACTGATTTTGAGGGTGGGAATTTAACATACACAGGAAGAACCATTTAAGGTCGGCTAGAGGTCGTAGGAAGAACCATTTAAGGTCGGCTAGAGGTCACAGGAAGAACCATTTAAGGTCGGCTAGAGGTCACAGGAAGAACCATTTAAGGTCG
The DNA here is from genome assembly GCA_034780595.1 of Parotoplana pacifica. NCBI lineage: Eukaryota > Metazoa > Platyhelminthes > Proseriata > Otoplanidae > Parotoplana > Parotoplana pacifica. The sequence continues at coordinate 10,472 of JAUYWI010095642.1, read as the reverse complement.
GCTAGAGGTCTAGGAAGAAGCATTTAAGGTCCGCTAGAGGTCGTAGGAAGAACCATTTAAGATGCTCTAGTGGTGTCAAGCAACGCTTATACGGTCGTCAAACGGCTAGTTTTGTTAAATTGAATTTAAAACCTTATAGTCTTATTAAAAACTCATTGTTAGGAGCTCGTTCGCGTAGAGTGCAGCTCAAGGGCTCTTAGACTAGCCTCACTGCTTTAACAAATTATAGTCGTGTATGCTTACATTACAAAGTATAATTGGTACAAATTATTGTTTAACGGAGTTTATTAAATGACTGTTGCTCTTCTTATCTTGATATTTATATTTTTTGATTTACAAAATAGTTAACATTAGCTTAGTCATTCAAATTTCCTTTATAGCCAGGCCGTTAACAAAAACGTGGTTTTATCCATAGAGTAACAATACATAGAGTAGGTACCCACTCCGTGTTTATTTTTTTGTTATTTATTTTGTGCATTTAGTAACCAAATTTTTTTATCAAATTTGTTTTCAGTTTTATAGTAATTATGTTTTTACTGAAACAATAATCGCGTTCTTTTATATCAAATTTTATAGAGTTTTATATGAAATATTTATTTTTCAAAGGTTTAAAATTCAAATAGTTATGTATATTCTAAAAATACTTTTAATTTTTGCATACTACTTTTTCTTAGGTGTCGCATAAAAGTAGTACCTAACCCGAAATATAATATATCAAGACAAAATGTTAGCGAGAAAATAATTATAGATTTGAATTCTGCATATCAATATTTGTCAGTAGTTGTAAAATCACAGGTGCATGCATTCAAAATGTTTGAGTGGACACTCTATGTAGCTATATTTACTCTATGGATACTCTATGTAGGTTTACTCTATGCACTGAACTTTCAGTTGCTAAATTCGAGCTTATGTTGCCGTTTAATCAAATTATTAAAATAACAAATTGTGGTTTCTATTACTAGTTACGGTCTGGTAAGAAAACCAACTATCAAGAAGTGAACTATTTTTAAGAAATCGTTGCTGGTAATAAGTTTCTTAAACAATGAAATTTCTGCAACTTACTTTTCAATGACAATTTCTGGTGTGTTAAGGAAAGCAATTGTTTGCGTCGTATTAGGTCTCCAGTTGTGGGCCTCATTCAGTTGAAAACCATCAATACTATTGCTTCTGGAAGATGTGGCAGCGTCTGGAAAACAAAAGCATGTAAATAATAGCTTCCTTTAGTGGTACAGCTACTTAATATGGGCTCAATTTGAGATCTACTAATAAAGACCATTCAATTATTCTCAATTATAGAAGTTTCCTATTTCTTTGAAAACATCTTCATCTGATTGGTAAATACTGTCAAAAAATGAATATTTATCAAGTAAGTTTACAAAACTATTACTACAAAAGTAAAGGTTGCTTTTTACTTAAAAACAAATGCCACTGTTATACACTCACATTAAACACACCTGAAATTAAGAGAATTTTTACTTTTTTGAACACCACATATTAACCATTTTGAACACCACATATTAACCATTTTGAACACCACATATAAACCCTTCTTAACACCACATATTAACCATTTTGAATACCAATGAAACCTTTTCAACTTCACATATGAAACATTTTCAACAACGCATACTAACCCTTTTCAACAACGCATATTAACCCTTTTCAACAACGCATACTAACCCTTTTCAACATCGCATATTAACCCTTTTCAACCTACATATGAACCCTTTTGAACATCACATATCGCCCCCTTTGGTTCATATCCAAATTTTCTTGTTTTTATGCTTGTAAAACATACAAATATAATAATAGTTTTTAACTTAACATCTTTCTTTTATTTGGCTAATATCTAGATAAATATTTTTGATACGAACGCCAATAAGCAATTGAAAAACGTCATTCTGATAATCTATCTATAAAATATCTCAATTGTTTTTTAGTTTTTTTTATAACTACATATTATAGTGTCTATGTGAGCAAATTAAATGATACATTCAAAAGTCTAGCAATCTCAGAGATATCAATAGAAGTTCTAAGTATATGGGCAATCAATCGTGTGCTTTGACAATCAATAATTAAATGTAAAATGATGATCGTATTCTCAATGTCAACAAAGTTCTTTTAAATAACACAAACTACATTCTAATCTCATGACAATATTAATGATTGATTGATTGATTGTTTAATGTTTAAGGTGACAAAACTACTGTGGTAGAAAATAGTACCTAACTAGGTAGGTAGGAAATAACTTTTTACCAAGAAACTTAACTCCCAATCGCCTCCTTGATGTATTATCTTGAACTTGCTTGTCAGGAGCAGTCAACGAGTTATCAGCCTCAGATGATCCCTCAAGGGAGACGTCTTGATCAGCCTCTTCTAATTGCTTGTTTAACTGGAAAAATCAAATGGCAACAACAACAAATAATAAAATACATCTTTCTTCTTCTTTTAAATTAAACTTAGCTAGGTGTTGTAGAGCTCTTTAAATTTAGGTATTTAAAACACCAAACCGATTCGTTGAATAATACTAGAAATTAATTTAATGAAAATTGCCCTTCGTTATTTTATGTTGTTATCTTCAATAAGGTAGTTGGATATCAGTAAAATTCCACCATCCAACAATAAAATGAACGAAGTAAGGTGGTATGTACTTCAATCAAATTTGCCAAATACTACTGATATTGTACAAAAAACAGCTGTAACTAACAAATCCTGTTTCTAAATTAAACATATTGAAAACTAAAAATTCGAAAATCGTCTTAGCTCAAATCCTAAACAAAATATTAAATTAATTTGGGGATAGCTCTCAATATGTAATCTCTCTCTCAGTCAGGTGGCGCGAAAGAGCTCTGCTGTGGCCACCGTGGTTGCACGCCATTGCTCTCTGTCCAGGGCCGATTGAGATACCTCTCAAAGTCTTTGGGCCTGTTCATTCTAAAATGTCTTTCTTCAATGCTATTGCTGGCCTTCCTCTTCGCCTTTCCCCCCTTCTAGTGATCCCTCCTGAATAATCTCCTTATCAAAACCACCTCCTCGTCTCATTGCATGCCCAAAGTATTGCAGTTTCCCGAGAGCCATTTGCCTACGAAGAGTCATCTCAATACCAATGGTTTGTGAAGGACCCAGTGGTTGGTTCTTCTTTGAGTCCAAGACACCCTAAAATCAAGAACCTCCGGTAAGCCCACACATTTTTCAAAAGCACTACTCTTCTGTCATCATTCTTCGTCATCGCCCAGGACTCACATCCAGACATGGCCACTGTAGAAGCGGTGGGCACGGAGCAATCGAATCTATCTTCAACCTAATGCCAACTCCCTTACTCTTCCAAACATTATTCAGCTTCATTATGACCATGCGTGCTGCTGCTAGCCGGGGTTTGATTTCAAAAGTACCGCTTCCACCACTTGCAATATAGAGGTTATGCAAGATTGCTTTAAAAATAGAAATCTATTGTTGTATGATTAGGTTCTAATATTGTTACAGTAAAGTTTCTGCACTCTCAACCGTGCAATAACAACGTGAGTTAATTTGTTATTGCATTCTCTCGGTAGTTTAATAGATATTGAAAATAAAGAGGTTTTCAATATTAGAGAATAAACATCAATGGCTTTCTAATTATTAAGCTGAGCTGCTGAAAGTATACTTCATATCAGCTGCTGCTAATTTTGTTATACTAACATAATTTTATAAAATAAAATAATACTACATATTGGCCTTCAAATTAGCCAACCTATTCAATATTTATCTATCTACAATAGAGTATGAAACATTTTATAACAATTTGTTTTATTCTTGGTGGGCTTCGCCTCCCAAGCACGCCCCTGCAGTGCAGAAAATATTGTCGGACTTGAACTCTAAATTATACTTTAAAACAGCTGTTTTCAATAGTAGAGAACTGATTTATGGCTTAATTTTTATACTGAACAGTGCAGAAAACCAAACATCACCTGGACTCTCTATCAGATTGCAATAACTATCCAGTATATACTTCTATGCCATTTATAACGATAGTGTCGGCCGTTTCAAATCAAAATGAATAATCGACAATTTCGAGGAAATAGTAGCAAACAAATATTTATCAAAATAGCGCTAATGTTTGATAATGAAATACAAATAGTTTGGCTCAAATCCACGGAGCAGAGCCATTCGATACCTACTGTCTATGATTGACAAGGAATTTGCAAAATCACGAGGTATTTTAGTTTCATTCGGCAAAACACCTCAAGGCCGAAAATTCTGGTCAAGGTGCTCACGCAGATTTTGGGCACGTTGTCAAATATACAAGGAAATCACGGATGGCATTCTGGATCATACACAGCGTGTGAAGCAGTGTGATTTCACTGTTGATCTTAAGACTAAAACCTCTCTGTCGTTTTTTAAAGTCAATTTTGAAATAGAAAAGGATATTAATCTAAAACATTTGTTCATTACAACATTGTTAAAAGATGGTTTTAGTCTTAAGACCAACTTTGAAATCACTATGGTTTCTTCCAGGGACTAGTATGACAAACCTGAACATATAGCACATAAGATTTTCATGTCAAAAATTCTTTAACAACCAATTGCCATTGAAATAAATAAGTTTTAGCAAAAAGTCATTATCTAGATTGAACTTTTTTTAATGACCATAATTTCATACGTGGTTCATTAAACAAATGTTGTCTGTGTTATACGCAACACATTTATTGCGCAATTAATTATTTATACATGATGTTGATTGAGCAACCACGTCTAGAGTAGTACCATTCCTAGCCCTATTGACCTAAAATTATGACACTGGTAATATTGGAGAAAGTTATACTAAAAGACAATGCTATTGATAGTAGTTAGATTTCCATCAATGAGGTTAGTTTGAAAGATGAAAAAAAACTTCAAATTATCTAACCATTCAAATATCGATTAGAAAATAATTAAAAAATTGAATTTCAATATTTATATGTATAACTCAACATCTATTTATCTACATATCTTGTTTTCTGTCTTGTGGCAGGTTCATGTCTATGGATTCCACTTTCTTCACTGTTCCTTAGTACGTGGCAATTCCTTTAGATCTGAATATGACACTCTTACAAGATCCGCTAACATGTTCTTTTCCCCAGAAGTCGGCCTTCAATGACTGTTTTCAGTAGGTTGTTTCTTCTCAATATGTGACCTATTCAATTTATTTAAGCTTGGTAATTGTATTTAGTAGGGTCCTTCTGTCGTTAATATCCGCTAAGACATCATCGTTTGTCTTCTTGCCATTAGATTTTCTGCATTCTTCTCCATATCCACATTTCAAATTCTTCAATTTTCTTCGTAACTGTTGGGAAAGCAGATGAAGCAATTAGTCTGAGGTTGGACCCTAATCTCCACATTAAGACTATAAAGATCATCCTTCATCTCTAAAAATAGTAAGATCAATATCTATGGCTCTCACTTCTACATACTCGCCTGCCCCCCAAAATATCAATTATTATGGTTGGTTACCTCTTCCAAAACTCGTCTTAAGGAAATGTTGACATCATAGAGTTGTGTCATCCTCATATTGATTTGAGCTTCATCTTTGTGGGCCTTTGTGATCTTCTTCAGTGTGGCTCGGACTCGTTTCTCTTCACCAAACGGATCTTTTCGAAGCTCCACAAGCTGAAATAATGTACTTAGATATGAAATATAAAAAAAGAGTACTTGTATCAAGTTACAAAGATCATCCCTGTTGATATACCGTAAATACAAGAATGGAAATAAACCTAGAGGTTTAACTCCGCACCCTGTTAAAAGGTTTTATCTGGTCCCTTTCGTATACGGTTGTTCAAAAGGTTTTTTTATTAAAGGAGGGGGGTTGTTATAGCTTTTCTCGTTCAAATTAGCGTTCTATACGTTCAGATACCGATTTATACATTGAAGTTCATCAAAACTGATTTCAAGTTCATCAAGACATTCAAATTACCGAATTACACACTTAATTAGCAAGCTGAACCTTTAATTTACCAAACTATTTGTGTTTCGTAGAACTATGTATATGTCTGTAGTTTGATATGCACGATGTCGTAAGTTGTCTAAATCCATAATTTAAAATGGGTGCAATATGGGGAACATTAAATAAGTGAGTTCTTTCACAAAATACTTGGGATATATCGCGGAGCCTAAGGGATAGGGGGGGGGCTGACCCCCCCCACACACACGTTTTTTTCGACGGGCGCCTATTGACATTTTACAGACCGACTATTAATTTCAAATAGATTGTCAAACAATTCGTCAACAATAAAAATCGACTGTTACACATATTTATACAGACATATACATTACTTGCCTATTTCACTGAAATCTATTTTGCAATAAATATTACCTTTTAGCATTTTGTACAAAAAAAGTGTTTCAAATTTTGCAAAATTAACTGGCGCCTAATCAAACTTAAGCCCCCTCACAAAAAATGTTTACTCCGCGACCACTGGCTACAAACTGCTTAGAAAGAACTTTAAAATGATCTGTGTTGTCGCATTGGCCATATTCGGATATTTGAATGAGTTCTGCTGTTTCACTAATTGCTATGGTTATGTTCAAATAACGTCGTGCAAATTGAATGTTCAGATTATTGATTTGCGTGTGTAAATTGGTCATTTGAAACCGCTAATGTTTTCTCTAGGCAAGTTGAATGTGTCCATGAACTTGAATTTAGTTTCTGTAAATTTGAATGTGTTATTGCGATACTACGGAAATTTGAATGGGTAAACGGTAATTTCAACGAGAAAATCTATAAAACAACTTTTAACTAAAATTATTGTTAAAAGGTTTTTTAACAAACCCCCTCTTTTAAGGTTTTTTTAATACTTTATATAGTAGTATGGATATTTTGAACAGCCGTGTGCCAAAGATTTTTTTAAAGAGTTTTCTCCTGGAACTAGATACAAACCTTTTTCTAACAGTGTATATCTGCTTAAAGTACACCATTTATTCAAATCATATCCAAAATCTATTGAAGTTTGGTACAGAAACTGCATTTCCCTCTATTTCTTTAATGTTATTTGGATCCCTAACATAGATATCGATTTTTTTAAATCTCCTTTACTTTACATTATTTGAAACCCTATAGTTTTTATCTACGATTTCTATGCGCAAAATAAGCTGAATTGAAGCTTCATTAATATTTTCTTTTCTCTGTGTTTGATACACTTGGGTGAGTTAATAATATATAAAGCACTTTCGTTTTCTTAAAGCATTAAATGGCGCAGACACCCAATGCATAAAGTCTACAGCATCCCCTCTCTTCCCATTACCATAGGGGGAGGGGGTTCAATGGCAACAAACACCGTACAACTCTATGCATATATTTAGGTAAAATGGAACAAGAAAATTTGTTTCAGGAGGCGGGGGTGGGTTCCGATTGATTTATTTGTAATAATTTTCTGCGGCCCGGTGTCTGCCATACTATTTTCAAAAATCAATATTCAATTCATTGACCTAGTCAGGATGCGTGGGGCGGGCCAGTGTCCAATAGCCTCGATTTAGGATCTATTGCATTTTTTCCATTATATTATTCTCAATTAAAATGGCAATGCAAAGATTTGTTTTATAAAAAGTAATGTATTAAACCATAGAAATTGAAGACAGAACAGCACCATAGATGATCCTTAAATGAATATGTGTAAATATCTGACAAACAAAAGGTGTGAAAAAATAAATTACATAAAAAATATGTAGGTAATATATTATAAAGGACAGTTTTTTAGTCGCGCTATGATTATAAAAGTTGCTTTAGTTAATGCTACTATAGTCAAATAAATTCAACTTTATTGACAACAAAAACTTAACAGCAAAAGTTCAACGGCTTGCATATCTCAAAGCACATAGAGATAAGAAAACATGTCGAAATCCAATAACATAACTTGTTTATGTTTTTACTAAACACAAAGCTGGTTCTGGCTTGTTAAACAGAGCATACATCGACAACTTTCTTACCAAAGTGTTCAACTGAATAACACAAGGTTAAAGGACAACTTTATTTGGGTAAAAACAGATGCAATCGAATCTGTTATGCTGTTGTGGACTGCGAAGCATTTTAAGAGTTATGATGTAACCATGAACAGTGTATTGAACTATTCTTTCAGTAGTATTTTTACTCTGAACCTTGGCATTTATCAGCACCTAAGTTGGAGTATTTAGAGTATATCTACCACATATTAATTAATTTTATGATTCTTTGGCTTCAGAATTGATTTCTTTGCAACATCTAATCTTAGGGTGTCCAACCCAAACGTTAAGCGTAAAAAGGTTGAGAGTGACTATTTATTAGACGTCAAACTAATTTATTTTGTATTTTTATTCAATTTCGATTTCCCAGAGAAAATAACTGTCTATGACTCTTCGTAAACGGGGGGGGGGCAGGGGCGACCCCTTCTAGCACATATTCTCAGATTGCTCAAAAACACTTTAATGCATTTGAATAAAATTTGGATTCATTTCAACAAATTATTTTTAGTCTGACCACCCCCCCCTTCTATGGTCACGGGACGGCCAAAATTGGAAAATGCACTTTTTACAAACACTTCAATTCTAAAGTAAACTAAAGTAAAACAAAAGACTAAATTGATTAATATTTGGTAGATATATTGCAAACAAATCATTATTTCATGTATAATTGAAAATTGGAGAAAGAATAGAAAATGTTCAAAGACTGTTAAAGAAAACCTGAACAAAAACGGCAAAATAATTAAAAGATTTTAAGAGATAAATAAGAGCCAGAGTTAAAAAGTTGGGAATTTCATTTTGGTTTGGTTGATTTTATTTGAATGGCTCCCTTTTATCTTAAGCAAAAAATCATTGAAAATTTTAAAATTGGATTTAGTTTTAGTACAAAAAATGGCAGACCGATCATTTTCTTCACTGACAATATCACAAATTGGACGACAATGGACCTAAATGACAGCATCAGGGCTTGAAATGACAGGGCCCGGTGGCTCGAAATTGTTTGGGAGGCTTTGGGGCGGCCAACATCACTCCTGATGAAGCCGGCAAACAAACAAAGAAATGACAATTTACAATATGACAAAAATTGGAGAATTTGATTTATTTACTTTAAAATGTTCCTGTTACCGTTTTCCAAGATGACGTTTAGTCTTCCCAATGTAGGAAATATCAGGATCTCCCTGATAAGTATATTCACAAACAACGCCACTTTTCAATTGGAGTTCAGTTCTATCTTGAAGAGAAAAATATTAGGAGCAGATTTTAAAAGATTTAAAATAGAAAGAAATATCAGGGATTGACAGATTTGAGAATGTGAGAGAGTTTCTTTTTTCAAGTTATAGCTTCAATACCTATATAGGGGATGCCATAGAAATTGTTTAGAAACATTTGATTGTTTGCTTACTGTGAATATTTTATCAAGAAAATTTTTAAATAGCAAACAATCAAATGATTTCCAAAAAAATTCTAAATATATTGGCATCCCGGAAAGATCTTTTTATTTTAAATCTTTTAAAATCTGCTCATATTTTTCTCTTCAAGAAAGTGGCGTTGTTTATAAATATACTTGTCGAGGAGATCCTGATGTTTCCTTTATTTTAAAGACGAAACGTCATCTTGGAAAATGCATTCAGGAGAATTTTTAATTAAATAACTCAAATTCTCCAATTTTTTGTCATATCCTAAATTGTCATTTTTGTACTAAAAGTAGATCCAATTTTTAAATTTTAGATAATGCTAACAATGATTTTCTGCTTAAGATAAAAGAAGCCATTCACATAAAATCAACCAAACCAAAATTAAATTCCCAACTTTTTAACTCTGGTTCTTAATTCCTCTTAAAATTTTTTAATCACTTCACCGTATTTTCTCATGTCTTTGAACATTTTCTATTCCTTCTCCAATTTTCTATTATACCATGTTAATTGTCTGTTGTATATTTGCTCTTTCTAATTCGGTAAATACTTCTTTTAATGTACCAATTTAGTTCAACCAAATCGGTCCACGGTCTACTAAACTTGTACCACCTGAGTCATTATGTACTTTCAGTTTAACGCACGGGGGAGGGTGTTTTAATTAGTTATCATTGCCAATCAACATAAATGTTCAGAAAAGTCAACCTAAACCAGTTTTACAGAGCATACGTAGTTTGTGGGTTAATTGATGACAAACTAGGTTACATGCTCGTAGTCGATACAACTATGTCGTCATTCCATCTATTAGTATAGTAGACCTATTTACAAAATTCCAAAGAAAACCAAAAGCAACAGAATGTAGCGAGTTCAGAACTATAAGCCTAATGAACCATATCATGAAGTTGATTCTAAAAGTTATTCTCGAAAGAAACAACAATAAATCGACAGAGAAATCAAGAACAGTCAAACAGGTTTTCGTCCAAAAAAAAAGGAAACAAGAGAAGGAATTTTCAATTTCAGAGTTATTATGGAAAAATACTTAGATGCCAACAAGCCAATATTCATTTGTTTCATAGATTATGAAAAAGCATTCGATAGAGTATTTCATAGTGA